>JACEFZ010024753.1:130000-263993 GCA_014155875.1 Cepaea nemoralis
AGAGTACTGAACTTGAAATCTATATCTATAAAAGAGACTGTATGTTTGTGGGTTTGTGGGTTTGTGGATTTGGATGCGTTCGATAACGGTACATCCGATTGAGATGAAATTTTCTACACGTCTTCCTTTCATTCCTGTGCAAACCGACTATAATAATTTCTGAATGTAAATCTTCTACTTATTTAATAACATTTACTTTTCCATTTTCATTATATAATGTCTATATAGCAGGGGCACTTCACTCTAGAAAAGTTATTTCAAGGGGCATAACTTTTAATAACATTTCTAAATACTTTATAGTCATATTGTTGGACTTTCCTGCACTATTGTTACACTCTTGTCTATAGTTATTTTTAGGCATATGAGTTATATTAAATAATGATATAATCTTTAAGGTATTTTTACAGTTGGCATAAAAATAATGCATTATGCATAACATTTTAACCCATCTTTTTCTACAGTTTTCATTGAATGGTGTGTGGAAGGACATTCTTTTAAGTTACTGTGCGCCAAAAGCTGGGCGAAACCACGCCGGTCAGACAGATAGACAGACAGATCGGGAACGGGAGAGCTTATATGACTACTTATATGAATTAAATTAGATGCTTCCCACCAGGGACTGGGTGAAGCCGGGCCGGTACAGACAGACAGACAGACATACAGACAGTCGGGAACGGGAGAGCTTATATGACTACGTATATGAATTAAATGAGATGCTCCCCACCAGGGACTGGGTGAAGCCGGGCCGGGACAGAGATACAAACAGATAGTCGGGAACGGGAGAGCTTATATGACTACTTATATGAATTAAATGAGATGCTCCCCACCAGGGACTGGGTGAAGCCGGGCCGGGTCAGCCAGCCAGACAGACAAACAAGCAGACAGACTGACTGATAGATAGATAGATCCCCTCCAGGGCCTGGGCGAAGCCGGGCCGGGTCAGCTAGTTATCTTATAAATAACAAACTGCCAATAAGGGGTGGTTTGTTTGTTTGTTTGTTTGTTTGTTTTTTTTTGGCGCTTTGATCTCAAGCGTGGTCTTTTAACGTTCTACTACTTCTAGTGGACTGGACTGACTTTTGGGTATGCATTAGCTTTACCTATTACCAGTGTTCTTCGTCATCAGGCGAATGCACTCCGACTTCAGAGGTACTTGACATTTACGTCCCCAGCTACTGCAGATAATCTTACTTTGGCTACCTGTTTAAGTTCACCTTTTAGTTGATACTGCATCATAGTGGAAATTAGGAAACAAGACAACTGGTCAACTAGCTAAGAATTGCGTAACAAATTAGCAATAGGGTCTACTGGTCAAATACCACCAAAAATAAAAACCATCATAACAGTCAGAATGCCACCAACACCAGCACAAAACAACCACCATAGTGTGGTGCCTCAGACAGCGGATCACAAACTCTAGGACAATACATAAACAATTGGCAGGTATTGATTGGTGCTCATAGAAGTAGAAGACAGAATTAGAGATTAGAGGACACACGATATTCAACGCATATATTGTTAATGTGAAGTGCAATAAAAGCTATAGGAGGTCGCAGTGTCCTGCAAAGAACGTGGAATATTTTAATTAATTATTTGATATTGTAGTGTAAGGTCGTTGTTAGATATGAACTGGAGCTAACCGTATGAACAGTAAGACGGTACTACCTGCTTTCTTTCAGCGCCGACTGTTGTCCGGCGCTCACCAAACCCGACACCCTACATTGCGCCAATGGCTTCGGGCGGAAGAGCACAATTGGGAGGGTACAAGCCTTATCCTGGTGCGAGGAAATACAACCCAAAGACAAAATGTCATGGCAGGGCAGACCCTAAGCCTTGGTTGCAGATGGTCTAGGATCGAAGCTCCGACAGGCGGACAGCTAGAGCTTTGCTTTGCTGATCCGGCAGCTTCTGCAGCTTGTCTTGTTCCAGATGTATAGGTGTTACCTTTCCTCTGGAGTGAACTAGGCAGTCCGAGAGAGGGATCATGCTGCATGGGCAACACATGGTCTCTATATTTTAGCCCAGGCTTTGTGCTATGGAGAGGCAATAACTCCATCCCTGGTCTTAACCGGTCTCGGAATCAAAGCGAGAGGTAACTGTTACGGGTTATAAGTCCTTGTCAATTGGCGTAGACATGGGGCGCACGCGTTGCCTCTGACGGTGGGAGACACCTACAGGTGTCACTGATCAGCTACCGCCCGCCTCAAGCTGGGCAGCCCCCGGCCAATTGGGTGCTGATCCGCCACAGCCTGCCTGCTTCAATGGGTGCTTGGGGCTAGGACAAAATCTGAATCGCAGGCTGTAAAACCAATGCACCAGGTACTAATAAAATAAAAATAGAAACCTCAAGCTACGGCTTGCAACCTGGAACGTAAGAACCATGTGTCCAGGATTTTCCACTGACTTGACAAATATTGACGATGTGAGAAAAACGGCTGTGATTGATGCCGAACTCAATCGTCTTAACATTGATATTGCTGGCCTGCAGGAGACTCGCCTCGCTGAGGAAGGGTCACTCAGGGAAAACAATTACACCTTTTTTGGAAGGGTAGAGGGCAGGCAGAAAAAATGCAACATGGTGTGGGCTTTGCAGTGAAGAATTCGCTTCTGGGAATGATTGAAATTCCAGCTGGAGGTAATGAAAGACTATTATCCCTGCGCTTGGCAACCTCTTGTGGTTTTGCCACCATTATTACTGCATATGCACCGACACTCGCTTCCTCTGATGATGTGAAGGATTCGTTCTATGAGGAGCTAGACTCTGTGATCAAGGCAGTTCCAAAATCCGACTACATTTATATGCTCGGTGATTTCAATGCTCGTGTGGGCAAGGACTCGAGTTCATGGCCAGTGTGCCTTGGAAAATACAACATCGGTCGCATGAATGAAAATGGGCAAAGGCTGCTGGAGCATTGCACCAGAAATGACCTATGTATTACAAACTCCTTTTTTTAAAACAAAAGAGCTGCATAAGGTCACATGGAAACATCCAAGATCCGGCCATTGGCATCAGCTGGACTTCATTCATCACACGGAGACAACATCTGAACCATACATCATTAACTAGAAGTTACCACAGTGTTGACTGTGATACGGATCATTCTTTGGTTGTTGCAAGGGTTAGACTGAGACCAAAGAGAATCTACACAGCTAAACACAAATCTAGCCCCAGGATTAATATTATTAACACTCACGATCCTGAAAAGTGCTTTGAGTTTCAACAGCAACTTGAAGACGCTTTCACTGATACATCAGAAAATTGTACAGTAAGTGAAAAGTGGAGTAAACTTAAGGAAACTATTTATAAAACAGCGGTAGGGGTTTACGGCACTGTGGATCATAAGAGGCAGGACTGGTTTGCGGCAAACAGCCAGATACTGCAGCCCTTGATTGATAAAAAGAAGATAGCTCTCTTAAGAAACAAGGAAAGAACAACGTATAACACTCTAAGTGAGCTGAAAAAAGCTAGGAATTATGTGCAAAAGGCTGCCAGACAGTGTGCGAATGACTATTGGATCAAGTTATCTGAGTCCATTCAAAACGCAAGTGATAAAGGAAACATCAGAAGCATGTATGAAGGGATAAAGAAAGCTTGTGGTCCAGTGATCAAAAGAAGAGCACCACTGAAAACCTTGACTGGAGAAATCATCACTGATAAGAAACAGTAGATTGATAGATGAGTAGAGCACTATTTAGAGCTTTACTCAAGTGAGACCAAAGCTAGCGGATGATGCCCTCAACGCCATAGAGGCCCTGCCAACTCTTGACAACCTGGACACACTTCCCACCATAACAGAAGTTAAGTGTGCTATAAATGAACTTGCATCTGGCAAGGTTCCAGGTAAGGATGGTATTCCAATAGAGGTAATCAGGAGTGGGCAAGACACACTCACTCTACAGATCCACCAGCTAATAGAGCTATGCTGGCGAGAAGGACAAGTCCCACAGGATTTCAAAGATTCAAGCATCATAACACTGTACAAGAACAAGGGCGATCGGAGCGACTGTAACACTATCTCACTTCTGTGTTTTGTTGGGAAGTATTTGCCAGAATTGTTCTGCGCAGACTTCAAGTCCTAGGAGATCAAGTCTACCCTGATCACTGTGCGGCTTCCGACAGAACCGGTCTACCATTGATATGATATTCTCATTGCGACAAATGCAAGGAAAATGCCGGGAACAAAATCAACCACTGTTTATTGCCTTCATCGATCTCATAAAGGCATTTGATTTGGTCAGTCGTGAGGGTCTGTTCAAAGCACTATAGAAGATTGGCTGCCCACCAACTCTTCTGGTCCATTGGTGGAAATCGTTACACACAGGCATGAAGGGTATAATCAAGTTTGATGGTGCAACTTCAGAAGAGTTTGAAATCAACAGTCAAAAACCTTTTGATGTAGTCACAGGAGATCTCCTTGACTATGTGTGGTGTTTGTGAATGTGTTTGTTTGCTAATGAAGGCTAATCGCCGCAACGTCCTGTATGTGTCGTAAATCTGTTATGTAAAGCTGCACTACTTTGTGTCATTTTATATTGTTTACAGCTTTGTTGGATAATGACATAAAATTTATTTCCCATGTTCGGGCTGCACATGTCACATATCCTCAAAAGTTGGGATTCGTGGGGACAGTGTGACAAGTTGCTACTTATGTGACAACATTAAAATAAACAAGTAAGAAAATACTGTTCCGGGATAGTTGTACCGATTTACTTGTTTAAAAATATTCCCATTCATCCGTATATTACATTGTGGTATTTATTTCTTCTTAGAGACGTCTCTAAACGCAATAGGATATTTAAAGCATGTCAATCGGTATATTTGAATGTGGAAGGCAAGAGCAAACAGTATATTTATTTCCCAAGAATAAATGTATAGGGGCAGTCACAAAGCTAGATAAAGGATGTAGCGACATTTCCAAAAACATTGGCATATTAATATTCGAACTGAATCATCGAAGAAGATCTACCTTTAGTTGTAGTCAGATGTACCAAGCAGATTTTTAGTTTTATTGACAATGTAGAAAATACGCTTGCAACATTGAGGGCAAAAGAACAAGGAGAAGGCGGGGAAGAGCATGTTTGGATGTCTTGGCACATAGCATAATCCAGACAAAAACACAGTGCCGATCAACAACTCAGGTAATCGAGTGAGATTGCGAAGCATGACCGCGCACGCTTATCGGCATGTCACATGATGAGGATTATAAGAAAATACACACAGGTATATTAAAAATCCAGAATAATAATTGAAGGTAGAGTAACTTGAAATCCGGATAAAGGCGGACACTCGGCGTTATTGGCAACCTAAGACTGAAGATACAGGAGTCGGGGTCATTATATGTCTGAGTGGACACATTTGTTTGTATGGGTGTATATATGTTCTTATATGTCCTTGTTCATGAGTGTGTCTGCCAGTGTGTATTTTGTTTATCTATGAATCTATTGACACACGTACATTTACTTTTCGTTTCGTATTTTTGTTTCCTTTGTGATTCCTGTATCCTTTCTTCTTGTTCGACATTTCCGTTGTGAGTTCCCAGTTTCCTAGATTGTACACGGTCCAGGGAAGTATTCCTTCATTTGTTCGTTTTTAATATATGAAGCCGAGGGAAACATGATAATGTGAGGTGGAGAGCGCAACGCTGACTGTGTTCGGGCCAAGGGTAAGAATTCCAATTCCAATTCCAATTTTCAAAACAAAAATTCCAAATTTGCCCTCGTTCAATCTGCGTTATTCAGCTATGGTTATTGTTGAGGGTCCGTGGTTTTTGTGGTTTATTCACCCTAATGCTTGTCCTGTGAGTCCTATCTCGGACTGGTTATGTTGGTTTGTGTCTGTGACGTCAGCTGGGGGGTTGGTCGGCGGCTATCCTTTTTGCTTGTCTCCTCTGTGGTTTTATTTGTTGGTGACAGACTCCTGGCTCGTCTGGCTTGGCTGGGTGCAGTCCCTTATGAGAACGTTTTATTTGATGTTTTTGCCTCCTTTTGTGTATTTTCTGTAGGAGCTTTTCTACGTTTCCATTTTCCTCCTTGCTCTTGTTTTCACTTTCTAGTTTGAGTTTCTGCTGTCATTCAATGTTTTCCTCTGCGGTCAGAAATGGGACGATCTCTCCGTCATATATATATATATATATATATATATATATATATATATATATATATATATATATATATAGATATATATATATATATTATATATATATATATATATATATATATATTGCCATGGGTGTTCGTCATTCGAGTATAAAGCTGATTCTTCAGTGATACGGAAGGGCATTGACTTTCCCTTGTATTTCTTGTGCTTCTTTGCTTTATCTTCCATGCGCCTTCTGTATTCCTTGCACCTGAGTTCGTATTTCATCTTTATCTCCGCGAGTTCTTCATCGGTAAATAATGGTGGTAACATGGCGACCTCTCTGCCGTCGTCAGGGTGTTCATCTCAGTTTTCTTCGGATGTCTGGCGGGATGTTGGCTTCCCATTGGCTGTTTCGGGCGTCGTGGTTGGGCTTCTGGCTTTCGCTTGTGATTCAGGCTCAATCTCTTGGTTTTCATCTTGCGGTTTCTCTGTAATTTCTTGTACGGCTTCGTTTTGTTTCGGAATATTTCCATTTCTGCGTTCTGTAATTCTCGCTCTGATTTAATGGTTTATAGGATTTCTCCGATTTCCTTCTTAATCAGTGCCATATGTTCCATTTCTTGCTTGATGTTTTGCTGGATCTCCTTAATTTCCGCCAGTAGTTTTTCGATGTCGCTGGTCGGAGATCGGCGTCAGCATGCCTTGACTTGTTTCTTTCAACTCGTCTATCTGTTTTTGCAATTGATCTCTTTCAGCTTGTGCTACACCCGTGGCGTGCTCTCGCCCTTCCGCATTGCTTTCTTGGCTGGTGTCTTCGTGGTAGTTGCGATCTTTAAGGCGTCTCTGTGTCGTTGCAAGTACGGACAGCCCAAATATCTTGCTCCATGCTTGTCCAGGCAGTTGGCGCACTTTCGTTTATTGTTCGGAGCTCGGAAGTCCGGGTCCAGCTTGGCCAGCGGACACTCCTTGAAGGCGTGATGATCGGCGCAGTAACAGCAGATTTCCGTCTTACTGCGACATATTGCTCTGCTGTGGCCGGCCCTCTGGCATCTGGAACATTGGTTGAATCTAGGGATGAATCTCTCTGGCTGCTGCATTCTCTTGTTGATTGATACTGTTATCGGCATCTCGCTACTCTCTGTCGTCACCCACCGCCAAGGTTGTAGGAATCTTGGAGTAGGTGAGTAGCCTCAACGCCTTCAAGAATCGGATGTGGAGATTCTCATCTTGTAGCTGCTTCAGGATTTCTTGGTCTGCCAGCTCCACTTGGATTCGTTTGACAACCCACTTGGTTGTCGGTGAGTCAGTTTTTCCGACTCTGGTAACTTTCCCCTCTCTCTTGCGTCTCAGTAGGCTTTTCTCTTGTCTGTAGTGGGTTGTCGTCTTCCTAACTCGTGGTTTCTTCGTTAAAGGATCCTTGAGGTTCTTGTTGTTTACTGCAGCTCGCCGGTAAGTTAACTTCGCTTGTCTTCCTCTCGGCCACCACGCTGCACATCTTGGATACCGCGTGTTTCTTGGTGTTCTTGTTACGTGCCATTTCCCCCGTATCAGCGTCTTGACTTGTTCAGGCGACTGTGTCTTGTTAGCGCTCGCAGTTGCGTATGGATGATGAGGGAGAAGAGAGATATAAAACGTATAGAAGAAACAAAAATAGAGAGGAGAAACCTCGTACCTGTCCTCTGAAATAATAAAAACAGGGAAAGTAAACAAAGCGAAGAAAGCGTTCCAGGCTCTAATACCGACCTTGAGAATGGCATTCCCAACCCAATTAATGAATTAAACTGTTAGACTGCGATGTCAACATGGAGTGCTCAAACTACACTTTCATAGACTAAACAAACAAATCAGGAACAACTACAACTTCAAGGACAACTAATGTTCACATACACATTGATGCGCAATTGCAGTCTAGAATTATTATTTAAGAGTATTTATTCCTCTCAGGAATCAATTACTACAAAACATTAAATCTTGAGGCCACCATTGTTAGGTATAACGCCATAGGACCTGGCATGATTTCAGTTTGTTAGTGTATGTACATTAATTAATGTATGACATTATATATTTTATAGATCACACCACACATTTCTGCTAGCTTTGGACATCTATCACAGGTGAAACTACAAAACTACCGATCATCTGTTTACACGCGGAAAAACAACCCCTGCAGCTTTCTAAGTCGTAATGCCGGTCGGTGGATGACAAGAAAACAAACAGAATTGACAGATTTTCTTTCTGATAGTTCTATCCATTTGTTTCTCGTGTCTTGGCCAGTTTTTCAACTAAAATCGGCAAAATTTTTAATTTGTTTGACACGGTTTTATATGTTTCATGATTTTTGTTGCATTGATAAAGTCGTCGGTTGAATCATTAGTCTGTGTCTGTGTGTGTGTGTGTGTGTTTTTTTTTGTTTTTTTTCATTACTGGAGCCTCTCATTCATATATTCGTGTACTGCCTGAGATGATAGAAAACATTCCTGGTATTGAGAAAAAGAACACTCAGAATGAAACCGAAAGAAGAAAAATAACCCTCAACTACATAAAAGAACATTACCCAAGCAGCAATTGGACCCATGCATATACAGATGGATCAGCCAAAGATTCAATTAAAAATGGAGGAGGAGGATTTCTCCTTAATTTAAAAAATGGAGTGATAAAAAAATTTTCCAGTGGCAACTGGAAAATTTTAAGTAACTTCAAAGCGGAGGTAGAGGCTCTTGAAAACTGCAGCAGAAATGCTCTTGATGGAGAAAAATAAAGAGAAGCAAATAGCTATCTTCACAGATGCAAAGTCAGCTGTCTCAATACTGAAGATGCAAAAACAGCACAGAACTAGCTGACCTAAGAGCAGCACTCCATGGTCTATGCCAGAAATCCAAAAAAGTTGTAATACAGTGGATCCCATCACATTGCAGTATACCTGGAAATGAAGAGGCTGACAGACTAGCAAAAGAGGGTGGACGATTACCACAGCCTGACATAGACATAACCTATAATGAGGCAAAAAGGTTTATAAAAAGCACTTATAGAACCAAATGGGAATCAGAGCATCCAGGCCACCAGAAGGATGATGCATATTACAAACTCGACCGAAGAGAACAAGTAGCAATCTTCAGACTCCGCACAGGACATAACAGGCTGAAACACCACTTGTTCAATAAACTAAAGATAGGAGATACCGATGAATGTAATTGTGGAACTGGTAAAATGACAGCTAAACATTTGCTGCAGGAGTGCCCAATATATGCAGAACAGAGAAAGATATTTTGGCCCACGCCTGCTTCATTTGAGGACAAGCTCTATGGAGATATCAACAAGCTCAAGTTGACTACAGCTTACTTTAACTACATTCAGGTTGACATCTAAAGGTGCATGAAGATGTATTTAGACTGCCACACTTCATACCACAGGTATGTCGGTTACAAAAGCGTCCCAGAGGCATGAAATGGAATATTGCTTGGATAGCAAATCCATTACGTGGAAAGTCCGAATCGAAAGCTCACTGTGTGGGCTTCATAAAAGGTGGAAAAAGTGTCCTAGTGGCACGAAATGGAATATTGCTTGGATAGCAAATCCATTATGTGGAAAGTCTGAATCGAAAGCTCACTGTGTGGATGTCATCTGCAGACTGCATTCTTCTGGTTTCCTGGAGGAACAGCCTATGGTGAACGGAAGGCCCAATATACGGAAGTGAGGCTAAGCAGCCATGTGCAGGACGTGACGATTCCTTGGGTGAGCCCAGTACCAGAGCGCTGTGTGATGGCTCTGCAAGTATGGAAGCCTCCTTGGATGGCGGGGAATGCCCATGGTCTGCCCCTGCCTTCCCTTGAGGGTTGACCAGGATGTCTTTGGCTGTTCTATATGGGCCAGCTAGGATGGGGGATAACACCACAAGCAGTGAGATTCAAACGTCCTAAGACACCCCAGGAAGGTTAACCCGGTCAACAAATGCCCGCAGAAGTCGGATGTGTCGGCCTAACGGCAGCAAAGAACGCAGCTCTGCTGTAAACAGGCACAACGCAGTCACCATCCGTGGAACAAAAATTCCGGATGAACGCAGAAGAAGAAGAAGAAGAAGAAGAAGAAGAAAGAAGAAGAAGAGAAGAAGAAGATATATTCGTGTTTTACCCTACTTTCCAACGACGTTCTTCGTATGCCTTCCTATACAAACAATAATGATAATAACATTATCTATGTACTGCCTTATCTAACCGTTCTGCTTTCTAATTTTTGGTCAGTGGAACTTAAGCTGCAAACAGCTCAGGCTGAAAGATTTTAAAGTAGCGTCTAGCAAACAGTGAGAAACGTAGTAATTTGCCTGAAACTGAAGCATTCAAGAACAACATTATAGCCCGTTGTCGTATAAGGAGTATAGGCAATCAACCTATGGAGTGTACAGAATTCGTTACTTTCACACCTATCAATGTTGTTATCTACTAATTTATCGTTACACTCTAGCTAAGTTGGACAGATTCATTCATTACTAAGTCTACCATGAAGATCACTGTGCGCATGGGATATCAGCTTCAGTTTTAAGCACCGCATCGACAATAGTGAGCAGTTTAATGGATGTAATTACACGATGCCCGTGAGTGCATTCATAAAGTGTTGAACATGGCGAGAGGCTTTGAACTGATTTCAGTATATTCACAGAATTACTTAGCAGTCCGTCATGACGGTTGGTACATATCAAAGCTCAACATTGGAGCTCGCTTTAGTGCTTGGTCATAAAAAATACGCAAACACTGTCGTAAATGTTACGTGCGTTGGGCTCACATGGGTTTTTCAATGTAAATTATTAGTCAGTGTAGAAGTTTATGAGTCTTTCACCCTCTGGAATAACACATTATTTATGCAGAGTCACAGATACGTGAGATAAATCAAAGGAATTAAATGTGTATTATACGATGGGAAAGAATTGCATATTGAAGTATATACTTGATAAAAGCAACGGAGAAACAGAAGAACAACTGAGATTAATCAAAGCGCTGTTCGCCAACTGTTGAGAACACTTAAAGAGCTTCTTCAGCCACCTGGTCTAAAGCGAACATTGGCGATCACGATTCTCCAAATCTCCTTATCATCACACAATTTCGTGAAGTTGACGTCAATTTTTCTTATGTGTTATATATCTGTTAAGATTGTCCACATATGTCTTTGACTATCTTGCTCTGCTTCTCTTGTAATTACTTCCCAATAATGGGATACTTTTGGTTCTGTTGATATGCTCATTACGTTCCAATGCATTAACATATAGCTTTGGTGCATAATCGTGTCAATAAGCAGTCAATAACCCAGCGTTTATTTTCTTCTGGGTTCGTGATATTCTAAATATTCTCCTCAAACAGAACATCCACACCTTCAGGGCCTTACGTTTCTTCACAATTGCATTACACATTGTCCAGCAATCACACCCATACAGTATAACAGGTCACATAGAACATACTGGAGGCAACATAAACTCTGAACACTGGAACATTACATATGAGATGCTTCACGTTTGGGTGAATCACGTGTTAGAATGCACACTGAAGCGAATATTTAGAAGCCTAAACTGGCTCTCTGATAGACCCAGCAGAAAATATCTACTAGAAAATATCCCAGAAAATAAAGGCCTCTTCTTCTTCTTCTTCTTTTTTCTTCTTTCTGCTTCTTCTATTCTTCTTCTTTCTTCTTCTTCTTCTTCTTTCTTCTTCTTCTTCTTCTTCTTCTCTTCTTCTTCGTTGCGTCGTGGTCGTTTTATTTTTCTTCGAACAGTGCGATATGAAGTATATTGGACAGACTGGCCTCAAGCTAGCTGACAGATTCCGCCAACATCTGCTGGACATCCACACTAACGCCCCAAGCCTATCTCCACCCATTTCAACAGCGCCAACCATCAAGGTGCTTCCGATGTCCAGGTCACTGCCATCCAGTCTTGCTCCTACCGGCGCTCAACATCGCAAAAATATAGAAAACCGGCTCATTATTCTCTATGGGGTGCCTAACACCACACGGCCTCAACACCCAACATAGTTTCATCTATCGTAGTCATTCCTCCCCTCCCTCCCCACTCTCTTGCTTCCACACCCTCCTAGGTGTCACCCTCTCCCTGTCTCTAACTAGTCCCTTTCTCTACTAAATTATCTCTACCCTGTCTCCCTCGGCCCGATTCCAGTGACCGAACCAGTAGTTACCTGGGGCATCCCGTATTACCACTCTTGGCACTCCTTTCGTACGCAATATAGTGTGCACCCGTAATGATAATCACTACTCCCCCCGGACTCATAATACCCCCCCACCTAGATTAGCAACTTATACTGTATATGCGGTTGTGCTGCATGCGCATAATATACAAGTAATATTTGAATGGTGTTTGTAACATGTACAGATATATGTCTTCTCTTCTTCTATCTCTCTCCCTCTCAAAAATAATACCTACACTAACCCATCTCTCTCTGCCTCTCTTTGTCTCTCTCTGTCTTCTCTCTCTTCTGCCTCTCTCTCTCTGTCTTTCCTCTCTCGCTCTCTTCAACATTCTTGCTTCTCTGTGCCTACCTATGCCATGTAGATCCTGGTGGTCGGGTCGTTATACTAACCCCAATACACAAAGCACTGGGTTGATTTGATCCTAAAATACGTGGATAACATATACAACCTTTACTGGATCATTCATAGGGAACAGATGAAGTGAAGCCTCGTATTTGGAAGACCGACCTACTCCGCATACCTCATGTGGCACTACCGCATTGATCTGCTCTCTCTCTCTCTCTCTCTCTCTCTCTCTCTCTCTCTCTCTCTCTCTCTCTCTCTCTCTCTCTCTCTCTCTCTCATAATAATCCTGCCTCCTGTGCCTACCTATGCCATGGCGTATTGTGGTGGTCAAATCATTAACAGACCCAATAACACAAGTACTGGATGATTTGATCCTAAATATGTTGTATAACAATCAACATTACTGACTATTCATAGGGAACAGTATGAGTGAAGCTTCGTCTTTTATAGACCGACATACTCCGCATATCCAGGAGGCACATCACAGGAATGATACCACCTCTTCTCTTTTTCCCCCTCCCTCCCTCTCTCTCCTTTTCTCTCTCTTCCTCTTCTCTCTCTCTTCTCTCTCTCTCTCTCTATCTTCTCTCTCTGTTCTTATTATACCTTGCATTGCAACCATGTACACTAGTGTATGAATGTCTGTTGAGCGGTGTATATGTATGTATGTGCGCTCACGCATATCAGTCCACCCAGACTTTAGGACTCGCCTCAAAATAACATATATGAGTGCATAATGTGGTTTTGGTTAGTACCACCATCATGCTTGCGCCCACTCATGCTTCGTTAGTACATCCACTGAGATTGCTCAGATACCATTATCAGACCACTATCACAGGTTGCCGTCCTGCCCTCCTGCCTCCGCCCCCCCCCCTTTCTTTCAATGTGCTCACTGAACCGTAACACCTATCACCCCGTCATCATCCTCCATCTCACTCCCTCGGTTGGGTATAAAAGAAGACATCGGCGATATTCTGAGTTACACACAGATCGGAATTGTGAGGTAAGTATGAACATTTTTTTCCAATTCTCATTTTCTCTTCATTGCTTTCATTTTTTCATCCTTTTGTTCTTCTCGTCCTGTCGTCACCTTTTGATGTAGTCACAGGAGATCTCCTTGACTATATGTTGTGTTTGTGAATGTGTTTGTTTGCTGATGAAGGCTAATCGCCGCAACGTCCTGTATGTGTCGTAAATCTGTTATGTAAAGTTGCACTACTTTGTGTCATTTTATATTGTTTACATTTTCACAGCTTTATCGCAGATCCACCCAATTTTAATCTATTTCTTGGAGAACGATGAAAAGAGGCATGCTTCATGCAGTGTGGCATTCTTGCATTTAAACATCAACGATAGAAAGCATATGTTGGATCTTTTACCCCAGGACATGTTGGTGTGATGGCAAATGAGCACGCGAACAGATCGGAAGGGTCTGCATTGCTGCGTGGTGTATTGGTGCATTTTAAGGCAAATGTGGTCAAGGCTCTTTGTGACCATTTGTATCATCATCATCATCATCATCATCATCATCATCATCATCATTGTCGTGTGTGTAAAGAATGAATGTCGTAGTAGTTACTTGTTCTTCTTTACCACTTTAGTGTCGTCCCTGGATTGAAGGGAATCAACACCCACATTATTTTTTAATCCAATATCTCTATCCTGGAGATATCCAGCAGACTCCGTCCACACACTCCTTCAATCTGAAGACACCTTCCTCTCACTCTTACTCACCCCTGGATCATGCCCCCTCTCATTCTTCCCCAACATAACATACTTGACAACTCTAGCTTCAACAAATAAAAACAAGAAATTTATTAAAGGCAAAGAGTATATGTAGGAGAAGTGGTGTGTGTGTGTGTGTATAAGGTGTAGAATGTGTGACGTGTACTCTAAAGTGTCTATAGACTCAGATCAGTGTTCAGGAGTATAGTCATTCTCATCACTGTGCTGAAACACACCAGCACCATATTCCAGACAAGCAACCTCACCCAGGTGATACTTCTCCGGTCACGTGAAGACTTCCTCCGTTGTCTCTGGAACCACTAGGATGCTTGGACACCCATGACAAATACTGTCCAATGAGAGTCTTCAATCTGATTCACACTATGAATTTCCTCGGTTATTTAACTCATTGTTAATAAGAAAATTATAACCCTATTGTCACTGTTATTGGGAAATCTCAATGGATCTAGTGTCACTGGTTGTAAAGATTCCCCATATTAACACCACAGTCTAAATGTTCTCTGTATCAGTATAACTTTGGTGTGAATGTCCTGGTAGTCAATAGTGTATCTCTACAATGATCTGACTGTTCAATGATACAACTATCACTTGCTAATCATAATCTCATCAGCATGTCCTGCTCAGCAGAAGCCAGGTTCCCGCAAACCAACTTGGGTATAAGCCCAAAGTAGCGGCCTCTCAGCAACTTCGGTCTTCAAATTCTGAGCCATCATCTTCTAAAATTGTGTTGGCTTCACTGTTGAAAATCGGAGCACACATACGTGGACCTGTAAATGGAACCTGTAGAATAGAGAATACTATGGTGAGGGCAACTCAGTCCTGGCCGGAATTAGGTAAGTGTAGGCCAATAACAGCACTCAGATCTATAACAGAGATCCGATCTCTGTCATACGGCCAACTAACTCAATCATATGATCTGAGACATGGCAACACCAGGAAAGAATAAAGTAACGGGTAGAAACCCAGCAGATGCCCTACTGGAAGATCCTACCATTTCACATACCTCTTCCCCCTCTCAACCATCTTTAATCTCTCTAATTATTATTCCACTACATTGTCCTCAACTCCCTGAGTAAAATGATATATCACACAAGCTAGTTGAAGCCACACAATAGGATACCAGTGCCGACGCTCCTATGATACTTTCTAGCACCGCACTAATAGAACATTCTATCACTAATCATAATACATTATATCACTGCACCTATAATACATTAGATCACCGCACAGCACTGTACTCTATTCCTAATCATACTCTTAAATTAGATATTATTAATAGCCTACCATATGCCTATTTCGGTTGCTACTCGAGAAACTATGCAATCAGACTGGATCTTGTCCGCGGATAACTATCACCACTTAGACATTATAGTCTCTCTCATGTAACACAACTCGGAATAATGCACCGATCCTAACACTTCAGGATGTTTTTTCGACTCCCCCCACTTTTTTACGCACTGGGTTTTATATGGGTGCTTGAGTGACGTCACCAAAAATTCCAGACGCCAATCAGTCCAGAATCTGGCTTTGTCCTCCTGTTTCTAGAATAACCGGAGTCAATTCGCTGTCAAGTTCACTTTCATCTGGGAAATTCTTTGTCTCATACAACAAAGATCTTGGCTGTCTGTGAGCCAGAGACCTTTCCCCCATATCACAGAATCCTTCCGACCTCTGGCAGACATTCTGTCCATCACTTTCAACGGCCGTCTCCCGCCTTGCAGACAGATGACGCCAGTGCACGTCTCTCGAACAACAACCTGCCAACAAAATGTCGACCGTGTGTAGACATCGCGACGTGACTCACTTTGATCTCATTCCCTACAACATCAAAGGCTTGCTCTTTTTGCAGACTAAGGTCGGGTCTAGTCTGTCATTGATCGAACTAACAAGTTTATTCTGCGACAATCATCATCATCATCATCATCATCATCATCATCATCATCATCATCATCATCATCACCACCATCACCATCATCATCATCAACATCACCATCATCATCATCATCATCATCATCATCAAGTGTCATGCATGCCAGCTGACGTAGGCATTCATGGCTCTCCATAGATCTCAGTCTTTGGTTTTCTCGATCAACTCTGCTGATGATATTCCTCAATGCCACAGTCTCAATCCATCCAGCATCATTTCTCTTAGTCTGCCTCTGCCTCTCTTCCCCTCGATCTTTCCAGTTGTCACGATGTTCTCCAATGTCTCTCTTCTCATCACATGACCAAAGACAGCTGTTTGTCTCTTTCTTATTGTATGTAACGTCCTAGTTTCATTAGCCACTTTCAGTCAATCGTTGTTAGTTACTTTGGCAGAACATTTATATAGCGCGGATTAATAGATAAATCATCAAATTCTAGAGAGAATGACGTGACAGGAAGTGACCAGAAGATGTGGCCGACAACAGTACTCATAGAAAAAGCCAGACGGACACATAATCAGACTGCAACTGGTACCATTACTGCTGGGATTCTTCCCTGGTTGTTGAAGATGAAGACGAGCACGTATGGGAATTCCCCGAATGCTATGATGTCGGTTCTTTACTCAAATTAACTCAACTCGTCTCGCTTTTTTCAGGCATGCGCGAAAAGCTGGAAGGACCTGTGTGGATGTTATAAATCTCTCGGCAGTTGGAAATTTGTTACTTATCTCAGAATCGCAGGATGTGATACTCTGTGCTATCAGTATCATAGCCTGGGATTCTGAGATAAGTAGCACATTTCTTTTAGATTTTCATTTTTTCTTCATTGTTGTAATTTTTTCATCCCTCTATCCTTCTCATCCCGTTTATTACACCTTAATGTAGTCACTGGATGGTCGGTCATCTTTGTGATTATATGTTGTTGCTTTGTGTATGTATTTGTTTGCTGATGAATGCTAGTCGCCGCCACGTATCGTATTTTCCATAATTGTGTTCTGTAAATCTGCATTGCTTTGAGTTATTTTACATTTGAATAACGAAGACACAAACAATAGATTACAATATCTATTGCCTGGCATATTTCGCTGCATCTCGTCAGGTACATACTGCAGAATTCGCACAACATAAAGTAAAATAACTAGATAAATCCTTCAAGCTGAAATATACACATGTTCGCATAGTAATGTAGTTGTATCCACGGCAATTTAAAACTAACTAACATGTCTTTCTAGCCGGCTCCCTGGCCGAGGAGGTAGCAGCTTTCTCCGTTAATCCCGAATACTCTCGTGGTTGACGTGAGCGCACGAGAATTAGAAGTGGTTCGAGTCGCGCCAGTGACTTATGAGAGTATGAAGCCGGTCGCTCAGAAAGTCGTGGCGTGCTGATGAACGAACGAACGAACGAACGAACTTTGTTTTAAAAGGGTAAAAGATTGGGCACGCAGGCCCGTCTTACATTCGGCCCTTTCGATCACTCATCTTTCATTCATCAAATTTGCATGTTACATTTACATAGGGGAAAAAACATTGTCAAATTGATTTTGTAAGCATAAACAATGCATATTACGCATGAGCGTAATCTAGCCTAGGAATCAACATACAGCTGAAAGATGCTGGTGTTGACCGCAATATCCTGAAACAGGATGGAAACGCGAAAAAAAAACACATGTTTTTCTGTTTGAACAAACCTGGCATATGTAGATTAATCATTATGGCTTCTGCAAACTTTTACAAGCGACTATTTAGTATTTTGTGTGTTAAACAACACGGGAAAGGCACTGTCTCTATCAATCACCGATCCTGTCTGTCCTTGGTTAACTTGCTCAACACCGAATGGCTAGATGGCTAGCTGAAATTTTACAGCCAGTACGATAGTCCTTCAATCCAAAAATTCTCAGAGATACATTCGAACTGGTGGAATTATTGGATACTATGGACATAAATAATAAACACATGGCATCCATGGATATAGACCCCTTATTCACCAAACATTCCATTAGATGAGACAGTGAAAATAATATGTGAACACATTAAAGACAAACAACTAAAACTAGGCATACCAACATCTATTCTGGAGAGGTTATTATTACTATGTAAGGCTAACATGCAATTCAATTTTCTAAAAACGTCATACCCCCAAAATTATGGAGTGGCCATGGGGCGTCCTCTTGGTCCTATTCTAGCTGACATCTTCATGGCACATTTAGAAGACAAGAGATCCTCAGACATTAACAACACGATATATTAATTATCACCACAGACGAGCTACAAGCAACATAGTTCTAGGACATAATGAGCATGACGCTTAAAAACATATCTCTATGAACACGAACACAACGAAACGTTGCCGTTCCTGGATATTTTAATGAGACGTAGAGCAGACGGCATAATTCAAAGATCGGTGTACCGCAAAGAAACATAGACTGGCCAATACTTAAATTTTCAGAGCTTCACACCTGTCCAGTATAAACGGGGCTTAGTACGGACCCTGTTTGACCGTGCTAGGAAGATATGCACCCAGGACACACTGACAGAGGAATCTGAAACTCTGAAGAATGTCTGACACCTGAATGGGTACTCCACAGGATTTGTAAAGCGCCACTGCCAACAGCCCAAATCAAAACCAGACGAAATTACAGTCCCTAAACTCAAGGTATTCATCCAGCTAACCTTTCGAGGAGATGACGTAATGCAGCGTCTACAGGACCGGTTCATTACAGCAGTTGCCTGAACATTCTATGCTGCAACTCCAGTTATTAGGTACAGAACAACACCAATTCACACCCAGCAGTAAAAGAACCTATTCCTCTGTACGCCAAATCCAACTGCATTTACCAATTCACATGTAGGCGGCAGTCTATACCTACATTGGCAGAACAGTGCGACAGATGAACAACAGAGTTGCTGAACACATACCTGAATGGATTGACAAGATACTACACACAGGCGACAGGAGCCTAAGGAGGTCGACACACTGGAAACTTCCCGCTTTATCAATTGCTAGGCATGTGTTGGAAAGCGACCATGTGATTGGTAGAAACAGTGCCTTTCGCGTGTTGTACAACACACTAAATACTCGCTTGTTAAAGTTTGCAGAAGCCATAATGATTAATTTACATAAGTCAATTTTGTGCACACAGAAATACATGTTAGTGTGTTTAAAATTACCGTGGTAGACAATTGACATTACTGTGCTAATATGTGTATATTTCAGCTTGAAGAATTTATCTAGTTATTTTACTTTATGTTGTGTGAAAAGTCGCTTAAAAGTCGACAGGGTCGACTTCATTGCACCGGGCTTTATCCCACATGGCTCGGTCTCTTTCCGCAGCGTGGAAAGCGTCTCACAAAGCACGAACTCTGTAGCTCTACCGACGACCCACAGGAGTCTCCGAAAAATTTGGCTCGTGAACCGAAGGACGCGGCCCGGAATCGAACCCACAATCTTCGGAGCCCGAGCCAAACGGCTTGACTACTTCGCCATGTTGTGTGAATTCTGCAGTATGTACCTGGCGAGATGCAGCGAAATATGTCAGGCAATAAATCGTGCAATCTATTGTTTGTGTCTTCGTTATTTTATATTGTTTACATTTCCACAGCTTTACTGCAATTCCACTAATTTTATCAATATTGTATGTATGGCATGTGTGTTTAAATGAATTTGATCCTCAGAGTCGTAGATCTTAGGAGTTCTACACGAGACTGTAGCAGTTCTCTTAATGTCCGAATTCTATGAAAGTGATCCTTAGCCAAACCAAATTAAGACACCAAGTTCTTTCAGGAGCTACATTAATATTGTTTTTATGTTGGTTAATTGGATTTGAGTTGTAAATTGGTTGATTGGCTGCATGGTTTGTTGATTGTGCTGCTGAATGGATGGCTTGCTGACTGTTACTTTGGTTGAATGGTTGGAAGAATAGTTATGGTTGATTGACGGCTGGTGGCGTGGTTGGTTAGCCGGACGGTTAGTTCATTTGTTGGTTGAATGGTTGGTTGGCTGGCTGGCTAGTTAAGAATTATTTAGTTGGATAGTTTCTTGGTTAGTTGGTTGGTTATTTGGTGGTTGGTTGATTGGTTGGTTAGTTGGTTGGTTGGTTGGTTGGTTGGTTGGTTGGTGGTTGTCTGGTTGGTTGGTTGATTGGTTGGTTGGTTGCTTGGTTGGTTGGTTGCTTGATTGGTTGTTTAGATGGTTAGTTGTTTGGAACACTTGGATGATGGTTCGTTGATTTGATGATTGGTTAATTGGTCGGTTAGTTGGATAACTGACTGATTGGTTGGATGATTGGTTGATATTATGGCTGGTTGGATGATTGCCTAGTTGTTCGGATCGATGACTGATTGACTGATTTGATGGCTGGTTTGATGGTCGTTTGATGATTGTTTTGATTTG
The DNA here is from genome assembly GCA_014155875.1 of Cepaea nemoralis. Taxonomy (NCBI): domain Eukaryota; kingdom Metazoa; phylum Mollusca; class Gastropoda; order Stylommatophora; family Helicidae; genus Cepaea; species Cepaea nemoralis. The sequence continues at coordinate 150,674 of JACEFZ010024753.1, forward strand.
ATGGCTGGTTGGATAATTGGTTGATTTGATGGAACGATGATTGCGTGTTTGGTCGGATGAATGATGGGATAATTACCTGCACGGGTGATTTGTTGGAGTCTTAACTTTATGTATAACTGATTGATTTGACGACTGGATAGATAGATTATTGAATAACTGGTTGGTGGACCCTTTCCAAATAACATCTGGCTTGAAACAGGGTGAAGCACTATCGCCGCTCCTTTTCAATCTGGCTCCAGAGAAAGTTGTAAGGAAGGTACAGGAGGAATGTGCTATTGGAGGAACATCCAGACTGCTTGATTATGCAGATGATATAGATATTATAGGGAAAAATGAACAAAAGACATTGGAAATATTGACTCACTTAATGGGGATGGTTATCAACCAAGATAAGACAGAATACATGGTAATTTCAAGAGAAGGAACGGCTAAAAACTCTGGCCACATACAAATAGATAATATGACCATTAAAAGAACGGAAACATACAAATACCTGGGTATAATCTTCAACTGCTCCAACATAATAAGGGAAGAAATACAAGCCAGAATCAACTCTGGAAATAAGATACACTATGCACTACAACATCTGCTAAAATCAAATGCGCTATCTCGTAACACCAAGATCACAATATACAAAACACTGATTAGACCAGTTGTGCTGTATGGCTCTGAAACCTGGAGTACAACTAAATCTTTTACAAACCTTTGAGAACGAAGTCTTAAGACGCATCTTTGGGCCCATTAGGGATACACAATGTGGATGGTGGAAAAGAAGAAGCAACAAAGACATTTAAGAGGTAAACCAAGGAGACGGTCGAGAGATAATATACATACAGTCAGACCTACAAGCACTTGGAATCAGCGACTGGCAAGAGAAGTGGAGACGAATGAGACGGCTTGTATCTGCAGCAAATAACCTCAATGGCTCGCAATGTTGAGAGAGAATATAAACAAATCTATCAAAAGTTATCATTCAAGGACACAGGATAACTAGCTGTTGCCATCGGCAAGGACATGAGTAACCAGACACCTCTAACCTCTAACGATACACGTCCTCCGAAGGTTGTGCCTGTAGGGTTTTGTTTTTCTAGAGCAAAACAGTTAATGAACCGTGTGAATCCCGCCGCGTACATAGAATTTACAATATGTGGCATCGCATGTACACAATTATAATCGATGTTGTGGAAGACAAATGTTTACCCATTTTCTATGTTTAGTATGCACAATATAAAGATAATTCAATGCCGCTCTTCGGGCACACACAAACACACGCGCGCGCACGTACATACACATGCGCGTATAGATAGACACTCAGGGGAGATGTGGATTCTAAAACCTAACCTTAATTGTTTTTTTTTGTTTTGTTTTGGTGTGAATATATTCTTTGAAAGTACCGAAGAAATGTATCATTTTTCGATGTAGTCACCACTGCGTTCAATGCAAGTCCTCTAGCACCGATAAAGTGATTGGGTTCCTGTAGAAATATATTATCTTGTCGCGTGTGTAACCACTTATCCACTACCTGCTGTACTTCTTCACTGGACCGGAAAGTTTTGAAACTTTCTACTCTACTCATACACTTGCTGGACTTGCATCACCATACTTGACCTTCATTCGTCGCTGAATTTCTACAGGTTTCTCCCCTTTACCTGATCAAACACCGGATAACAGAACACTTCCCCCTCTTTGGGGCATGTCAACAGTGGGGCTGCCGTCGTGTTCGTCACCACCGTGATGTCAGGTGCTAAACAATCTTGATATTCTTAACAATATTGATAGGTTACAAGAAAATGGCATGGTTATGGTAAATTGTTATCACAATTTTAAGGTTTTCAATTGAAGACATTTGTATTTACGTTCTTGTCAATGCGCTTCATGATTAAATTATTTTAGAGCACTGCTTATCGTGTGAAGATAGAACAGAGAAGACTCTGTTTTGTGTGTGGGTGTATTGAAAATGTAAAAAGAATGTGTTCAGCAAGCGATTCTGACTTGCTCTTGCCAGGGCCCCAGCAGATGTGGTCATCCGAATGACACACAAGTACGTAGGGGCCTGATGGGACGGCTCTGGCCACTGCGGGAACAGGTAGCCCTTATTGTGGCATATTGGGAAGTTGGAAGCAGTACCCACCTCAACCTACCCCACAATGAAGTAACGCTAAGAGGATGGGACTAATTTTATTTGGAGGGGATGGGTCCTTGGAAGCCAAAGTGTCCCATAATAGCTCTGGAAATCTAGGGGTTTCCCAGGAATGTTAATTTCTTCCCTCCAAAATCTTCCTTCCCGAAAAGAGAAACTTATTTAGCTCCGAGTCCCCCACCTATGATCATTTTCCCTTTTAGGTGAAATGGTCACAGGAAATTTATAATATTTAAAGTTCCCTTTCCTGAGTAACCTGGAACCTGGGAGATTACAATAGAACAGAACTTAGTTGTCTATTCGTGTTTACCCAGCCACCTGAAGTTCCAGATTCTACAATTATGTGATGAAGTTTCATTAACTAAACACATAAATAATAAAATGTTTTGTCACGCCACAATATACTTGATATAAGAATGCAGGAAAAGTTAATTTTGTTTATTAACCCAAAAAAGCTGTGGAAGTAAACCAGTGAAGCATTATGAACATATGAATGATACACATCAGTCTATAGGATGATGTTCTAATTACACCATGGAGAATAGAACTCCTAGAAGATTTCATGGTTGTTCAGTCATTTCATCACTGGACTACACCACTAATTTCCTACCATTGTCTCTGCACTACACAAATGTTCTTCTTGTGAATTTTCAGTTAATTTTTAACTTTAAATCAAAACAGTCTACACCAAATAAGATCTGGAGAGGTTCATAAAATACTCTCCTCTCTGGAAGTTTTTGCTGGTTCTTGAGTTATCTAAGTGAATAACTGAATATAACAAAGTCCTTCCTTATCTGATTGTCATTAAGACTTCTGTCATGATTTTGATAATCTGCAAGTCTTTGTGAGGTATAAAATGATCCTGTTGTTTGTCCATCAAGAATGATGATGACCATTCATTTCATCCAGTGGGGTTGAAGGTGTGGAGCCGTGGGTTCTAAGATGGCTGATAAGGCCTATTTTGGCTCGAAATGTTCTTTGACAATGTGGACAAAGAATGCTTGACGTCTCTGGAGGAGGATTTCCTGCAGTGGTTTTTCTGTCCTGCCTTTTCTTCACAGCTCTTGCAGTCCTGGTTGCCTCACATATAACTGCACCTTTGCGCAATGATGCACGCCACGAATTTCGGTCTCTGGCTGCAGCCTCCCAGGTGTCATGATGAATTCCAAAAGCATTCAGTGAAATTTTCAGAGTGTCTTTAAAACGTTTCCTCTGGCCACCTTGGGAGCGTTTACCACAACGCAGTTCGCTGTAAAAAATTCGTTTAGGGAGCCTGTGATCTGGCATGCGAGTCAAGTGACCAGCCCAGCGAATCTGATTCTTCATCAGTAGAGTGTGGATACTGGGTCATGGATGCTCTTTCTAGGACTTCAGTGTCTGGAATCTTGTCTTGCCATTTAATCTTCAGTAGCTTCCTTAGGCAGACTGTGTGGAAGTGGTTTAATTTCCTAGCGTGTCGCTGATAAACAGTCCAGGTTTCACAAGCATATAGCAGTGTGGATAATACAACTGCTTTGTAGACTTTTAGCTTTGTTTGCAGGCTTATTCCAGTTCTGTCCCATACATTCTTGTACAGTCTGCCAAAGGCTGCACTGGCCTTGGAGATTCTTGCATTCACTTCGTCATCGATTGTGGCAGCTTGTGACACGGTGCTGCCAAGATAGGTAAATTTGTCCACAACACTTAGTCTATGATCATTCACTTTGATATTCGGCACAGTGTGATTATTCCCTGGAGCTGGCTGGTACATAACTACAGTCTTCTCCAAGTTGATATTGAGCCCAAAGTTGGCACAGGCATGTGAGAAAGCTGAAACATTATGTTGCATGTCCGCCTCTGAGTTGGCGTATAGAGCGCAATCATCAGCAAACAGGAGCTCTCTGACGGTGCCACTGTTAATTTTGGTTTTAGCTTTCAGCCTTCTGAGATTGAATAACTTTCCATCCATACGGTAGTTGATGTCTATTCCAATGTCGTCGTTCTCGAAGGCATTCATCAACATGGCTGAAAACATGAGGCTGAACAGTGTTGGTGCCAGGACACATCCTTGCTTCACTCCATTGGTGACAGGAAAGGGTTCAGACAGCTCACCATTTTCCTGTACTCTTGCCTGCATGCCGTCATGAAATAGCCGCACTATTTGGACAAACTTTCGTGGACAGCCATATTTTGCCATAATCTTCCACAGTCCTTCTCTGCTGACTGTATCAAAAGCCTTGGTAAGGTCAATGAAAGTGGAGAACATTTCGCAGTTCTGTTCCTGACATTTCTCTTGCAGCTGCCTTGCAGCGAAAATCATGTCAACAGTTCCACGTTCTTTTCTGAAGCCACATTGACTCTCAGGAAGAAGACCTTGATCGAGATGGGCTGTGAGGCGATTGAGAAGAATTCTGGCGAGTATCTTCCCTGCAATTGAAAGCAAGGAGATGCCTCGGTGGTTGTCACAGGATTGGCGGTTTCCTTTACGTTTGTAAAGGTGGACTATTGACGCGTCCTTAAAATCTTGTGGCATGGTCTCGTTCATCCATATGTTTGTGAAGACTCGGTGAAGCTGCTCTGTTAGGAACGGCCCACCTGCCTTGTATATGCGTTGGATGAAGAATGACTTGCGCGATGACTTGGATTAAAGTGAGGAAGAGTTGCGCAATTCGTCGACCTCACTCTCTCGCCTGAGTCCATCTGAGTCCAGTGGCAAGACAAGTCGAGACGATTGGAGACGAATACAGGTGCAGTGGATGACCAGGGCGCTCTACGTGCCTTGCCGTGCTCATTACGTTCCACAACGCTTTGCAGGTAAACGCCGTCTTGCCCGTTGAATCAGGAATGATTTCTTCCGCGCAGTCTGCCGAATCCTGTCTTCACATGCTGGGTAGGCATACCCTAGTTTACCTCTTGGTTTGACACCAAATCGGATACCCATGCCTGGTTTAGCCAGCCTCTCACAGCTGTTGCCCGGGGGGTGGCCGCTGTCGCATGCTGACAAGCTACTAGGAGCCACAGGCACGAGCTGGGTGTCAGACTTGGACCAGTGGGGGATGGGTCCTGAAAGGAGCTCATCTGCACTGGTTGCCCTCCTTGTTGTCACAATTTGTCCCGTTATAGCTATTTATAGCGTTTGTGTCTCTTCTGTCTGGTTTCCTATCCTGTTACGTCACTTGCCCTCTTCCTAAGCTCTATTTTAGCTCTCTTTAGCTTAGAGCTGTCTCCTAAGTCTTTGACATAGCCACGTCATACAGTTTTGAGTATGTTATAGAGATAGCAGTAGTTTAGTTTAGTTTAGTTTAATCGTTGGATCAACATCATGGCACACGGTTTAACCCATAAGTGCTCCGTTTTCCTTCTAACTCAAACCTGAGTCTGGAGAAACTCAGCACAATGCACGAACTCCGATGAATCCTTGTATATATCTGCCAGGATGGAGTCCAGACCAGGTGCCTTGCCGCTGGAGAGTTGCTGGATGGCTTTGTTTACTTCCACTATGTATGGCAGATAATCAAGTGTATCATTGATGGGAACTTGAGGAAGGCAGTTGATAGTTTCATCATCGAAGAAGGAAGTTGCATTTAAAATGTTGCTGAAATATTCTTCCCAGCTTTGAAGGATGTCTTTTTTATCGGTTACCAATGTTCCCCCATCTGCACTGAAGAGAGGAGCTGTGCCTGGTGATGCAGGACCATAGACCACTTTCAGTGAGTCGTAGAAGTTATTCATATCATGTCTGTCAGCAAAGCCTTGAATTTCATCAGCTTTGCTGCTCAGCCAAGAGTCCCGCATGTGCCGAAGTTTCTGCTGCACTACTCTCTGAATATTCTTGAAGACATCTTTTTTTATGTTGACTTCGGGTCATTCAAATGTGCCTTGAGGAGAAGATGTTTTCTCGGCCAGCAATTGGTTTATGTCTTCGGAATTTTCATCAAACCAGTCTTTATGCTTTTGGGTGGTTGGACCCAGGATTTCCATATCAGTGTTGTAAATTATGTCCTTCAGGGCTCTCCACTCTGTTTCTGTATCCTGTTTAGCTGCAGTATTGGGCTTTAGGCGGTCTTTCGGCATATTTTCAAACGACAGCTGCATTTTCTTGCTGTTTAGGCGGGTGACATTTAGTTTTGCATTTTCACCCATTGAGGACGCCGTGGTGGTTTGATGTGAGTGTTTATTTTCGAGATAATGAGACGATGGTCTGTCCAACATTCGGCACCACACATGGATTCTGTCACCCGAACATCTTGTCTGTCACTCCTCCTGACAATGACATAGTCAATAAGGTGCCAGTGTTTCGATCTAGGGTGCATCCACAATGCCCTGTTTCTCATGGGAAGACGGTAAATTGTGTTGGTAATCAGGAGATCATGTTCGGCACATGTCTGAAGGAGGAGGAGTCCATTGCTGTTACAATTTCCGACTCCGTGTTTTCCAATAATGCCACTCCAAGAGGTGGTGTCCGTGCCTACTCTGGCATTGAAATCCCCAAGGAGTATAAGTTTGTCTCCTTTGGGAACAGATGTTAATTCATTGTGCAGGTCCTCAAAGAACTTGTTCTTGACATCATCTTCATTGGTCATAGTTGGTGCGTAGACACTCACAATTGTTGCATGCTTCCTCCCATTCAGCAGGGGCAATTTAATGGTCATTAGCCTGTCGTTTATATCCTTTGGAAATCCAGCTAGTTTGCCGACCAGGGCTGACTTAATGGCAAATCCCACACCGGATTGGCGTCTTTCCTCGCTTTTCCTTCCACTCCAGAAAAATGTGTAGCCGGCACCTATTTCACAGATTTGGCCTTCTTCTGCAAGTGGTGGCTCGCTCAAGGCTGCATGTCGATACTGTACCTGCCCAGATCTCTCCCATCTGTGCTGATCGTCTCTCTGGACCCGACGCGCCATCTCTGTCAAGCAGGGTGCGTACATTCCAAGTTCCGATTGTTAAGGGAATGTAACAGGAGGAGAATATCAAGGACAGTGTCGTGTCCTCCTTTAAAGTGTCGTCCCTGGAGTGAAGAGAGTCAACACCCACATTATAATATTTTTTTTCCTTATCAATATCCTGGAGAATCCACCAGCTTCCGTCCAACACACTCCATCAGCCTAGTGGACACCTTTCCTATCACTCTCTCACTGTCGTACTATGCCCCCTCTCATACTTCCCCAACGCAACATACTCAACAACTCTTGCTTCTAAAAATTAATAAAGATTAATTTATTAAAAGAAAAGTGTAACGTATATGAGACGTGTATGTGAAGAAAATGTGTGACGTGTTCTATAAAGTGTGTAGAATCGGACTCTCAGACAACAACCCAGTCAGCTCATCCTAGCAAGGCTAGACCACAGCACGTTACGTCAGAACAGGTACATCTCACCCAGTGCCGAAACCATCTTGCCGGATACTGACTTGCCTCTGTAGACCTCTGGTAATCCCATTTCATGATCATCCGAAATAGACACCGGTGGTAATAACAGTTAATCATGGACCGGTTGCACCCTACACAATGTCCGTTCCTATCGTTCCTCAAGAATGCACAAGTCCTTTATAGTGTGTACACAGTTATTAATGTTAATTGTTAATGTACTTGATCCTAACTCGTGTCTATCTAGCCTCAAGTATCATGTCTTGTGTTCTATTACACGAGATTATATCACACTATGTAACTATTATAATTAATGTTCTCGGTTAGTTACTACTGTCTGATGCTGTGTGGTGCATCAACAATCATCACCCCTCTTTGGTGAATCATCTTCCTTCTAGCTTTAGTTACGTTCTGTACGAAACTTTATTGACTGTTCCACTGGTGTTCTTCCGAATGGGATTTGAACCTTTCCTAAAAACTTGTTGAGTTTCCTCGGATCTGGTAGGGAACCTAGGATAGAAACAACACATCTGGTGATAGTACTAGTCACTGATCCTACCGGCTGAGTGTAAGCCTATTGCCTTGCTTAAGTGATCTTTAGCTAACTAAACTTGTCATAGAGCAGATTAGCTACCCACCTAGGGCCGAATCAGGCTATGACAAGGAAAGACCAATACAGAGTGCAAAACCCCAGCGGGCAATTTCCCCGTCTCCCAATTATCCATCATTACTCTATTCTTAACTAGCATAGCTTATCACCACTACACTACTCTATTCTAACACGGCTACTGCCTAAAGTAATTAGAACTAATATTATAATAGGTTATACCTTAAATGGCACTACTGCAGTCCTATCAATCGTATCTACATCTGCCATGATAGGCACGTGTAAAATTAAGTCACTAATTAACACACGGTAGATATTATTTCCACTAAGCACTGCAGTGCCATTGCACTCCGACTAGAGCCACATTTTCAAGTCCCCCTAGTTGGCCCCAACTCGGGTTTATATGGCAAACTCCCAAAGTTGGCCACGTGACGTTATCCTTTATGCCCACACAGGTGGCACATTGGGCAGATAATCCCCTGTCAGGGATCCATCCCCCCCCCTCTGGCTCCATCAATGTTAGATTTGTCATCACTGGTTTTGACATCCAAAACAATCTAAGAGAGTTACTGTAGAGTTCCAACAAAGGGTTTCGATACCAAGCTGCCAATCATGGTTTTCCAAACAACCTTACATTGTGCACGTGACGTTGTTGATGTCCGGCAGGTGTTCCACTGTTTCCTCAACTTTCTGTCATGTGGTGACAGTCAAAACCGCCATTCCGTCTGATGTCCGGAACTATAGATGACAGACGGAACTATTTTCTTCCGAGCTGAGTACTTCCGCTTCCAATCCGACTTGTTTATAATCTGTCAAAGCGATGTATGATTCAGCTCATTCACTTCCTCTACACATCGGCAACTGTTAATTTTTGCCCGACATGTGATGGCCGACATCCGATTGCCACCATGATCCCACGGGTTCCATCTGTATTCAAATGTTGACAAACTGTCAAAGCGATGCCGGGATTTGTCTCAATCACCACCGAATGTGTATATTTGCCGATCCGATGTAACCCGTGCAGCTGTGTTTACTCTGTTAGTACGACTAGTTGTGCTGCTAGAAAATAGTACGCCTAGCAGACTAGTCGTATTAATCATTCTGGTTAACGCAAGGTTTTATTTTGTGACATAGGCCCCCTCTTAAGAGAGTAGTCCATCTCACTCTTCTCCACCGTGAGTTTAATCCAGATGATTCATTCTTCTTCTTCAGGAGCTGGGTGTCTTGACAAGAAATCCGCTCCAACATTTTCCTTCCCAGGAATGTACTCCACTGTGAAATTATAAGGTTGAAGTAACAACGACCACCGCATCAAACGGGCGTTGAGCTTCTGAGAAGTAGCCTAGGAACATCAGGGGCTGATGATCCGACTGGACTCTAAACTTAACTCCATACAAATAGGGCTGGAATTTTTGCACTGCCCATACGAGAGACAAGCACTCTCTCTCGACGGTTGAATAATTCCTCTCCGCCTGTAGAAGTTTCTTACTTGCGTATGCTACAGGTTTCAAAACCGAAGCATCGTCCTTTCCTTCCTGTAACAAAGCGGCTCCAATTCCAATCGCACTCGCATCCTGTTCTCAACACAAATGGTTTGGAAAGGTCAGGGAGCTGTAATACAGGTTTGCTGACCAAGGCCTCCTTTAACTGACTATAGGCATTCTCACATTCTGGTGTCCAAATGATTTGGTCCGGGAATCCCTTTTCAAGGTTTCTGTCAATGGAGCTCCCAGTTCAGTGAAATGTGGGATAAATTTGTGGTAGAACCCACACTACGAGAGAAAAGATCGCACATCCTTCTTCGTTTTTGGCCTTGGTGCATTTCTGATTTTCTCCAGGTTCTTCTCTTCTGGGACTATGTGTCCTGGAGTGATGGTGTGACCTAGAAATTCCAGAGTCTGGTAACCAATCATGCACTTGGTTGGACGAGCAGTAAGCCCTGCTCCCTTGAGCCTATTAAACACTCTCTCCAAGGATTGTAAGTGGTCATCCAAGCTGTCACTGGAAATCAGAATATCATCCATGAATGAGATGATGGACGGATCCTGTAACGGATCTAGTAAAGTCCTCATCATGCGTGTAAACACACTAGGTGCATTGCTGAGTCCAAAGGGCATGACCTTGAATTCGTAGTGTCCACTGGGTGTACTGAAAGCCAACAGTGGTCGAATCTCCGGTTTGACTGGTATCTGATAGTACCCCCGACTCAGATCCACTTTTGAAAAGTACCGAGCCTTATGGAGCCTAGCGAATAACTGAGTTGGATTCGGCAAAGGTTCCACCTGAAATTGTGTGTGACTGTTCAGAAGTCGGTAGTCTATACACAACCGGTGTTCTCCACTTGGTTTCCGTAACAAAACTACCCCTGCATTGTATGGGGATGTGGATGGTGCAATCACGTCATCCTCCAGCAGTTTCTGTATTTCCTCCTCCAGGGCCTTTTCTTTAGAGAATGGCACTGGGTAAACCTTTTGGCGAACAGGCTCCTGTGTGGTCAAAGTCATCTCGAACTCAACCAACCTCGTTCGTCCTGGTTTATCAGTCAGTATCTCCTTATGAGACTTGAGAACCTGGGTTATCCTTTCCCTCTCCTGGGAGGTCAGATCAGGGTTCACTTGCACATCCCTATAGGTTTCCTGGTGTACCAAGGGATATTCCCTGCCCTCGCTGGTTCCCACTTCTGTCTCCACTGCAACTGCCATTGCCATGAGGTGAGCTGCCTTGTCTCCGGGTCTCTCTTCGTATTTCCGCAAGAGATTGATATGGAAAATCTTCGACTTTCCCCGGATCCGGATCTGATAGTTGGTTCTGGATATCACCCTTTCCACGGGAAATGGTCCTTGCCAACCTATCTCCAGTTTGTTGTTTCCCGTTGGGAGTAGCAACAAGACTTTATCTCCCACCTCTAGAGATCTTTCTTTAGACCTACGGTTGTAGTAAGCCGCATGTCTTTTCCTGGCCTTTTTCAAGTTTTGATTTGCCAGAGTCCATCCCTTGTGGAGTTTTTCTTTCAGTTCCTCCACGTATTTATAGGATGAGATCACTTCTTCTGACGTCCCCTCTTCAGTCCAACTCCTCAACATGGCTTCCAACGGTCCTTTGATTGGACGACCAAACAGCAACGTAGCGGGTGGTAGTCCTGTTGAGCCATGAGGAACTTCCCGATAGGCAAAGAGTGCTGCTGGGATATATTCATCCCACCTATCAGGTTTTTCCTGCGCTAGTTTCCTGAGCATTGTCATCAACGTGCCGTTGAAACGCTCTACTTGTCCATTGGCTTGAGGGTGGTAAGGGCTGGTATGTATGTGGTTAGAGTGAAACACCCTAAATACCCTCCTCCATGAGTTTTCCACAAACTGAGATCCATTGTCCGTCAGAATTTGATCCGGAAAGCCTAATCTGGTAAGGCCTCCATCAGTGCGTCCGCCACTCTTTTCGAGTCAATCGTGGTCAACGGTATGGCTTCACCCCACATTGTACAGCAATCCACCATTGTGAGGTATATAACATGTTCCTCTTCCCTAGTCCTGGGGAAGTGGACCCACGATATCGATGGCTACCCTCTCGAAAGGAGAGTTCATGATGGGCATCTCACCCAACACCCATTCAATGAAATGTGGGATAAATTTGTGGTAGAACCCACACAACGAGAGAAAAGATCGCACATCCTTCTTCGTTTTTGGCCTTGGTGCATTTCTGATTTTCTCCAGGTTCTTCTCTTCTGGGACAATGTGTCCTGGAGTGATAGTGTGACCTAGAAATTCTAGAGTCTGGTAACCAATCATGCACTTGGTTGGACGAGCAGTAAGCCCTGCTTCTTGAGCCTATTAAACACTCTCTCCAAGGATTGTAAGTGGTCATCCAAACTGTCACTGGAAATCAGAATATCATCCATGAAGAGATGATGGACGGATCCTGTAAAGGATAAGTAAAGTCCTCATCATGCGTGTAAACACACTAGGTGCATTGCTGAGTCCAAAGGGCATGACCTTGAATTCGGAGTGTCCACTGGGTGTACTGAAAGCCAACAGTGGTCGAATCTCCGGTTTGACTGGTATCTGATAGTACCCCCGACTCAGATCCACCTTTGAAAAGTACCGAGCCTTATGGAGCCTAGCGAATAACTGAGTTGGATTCGGCAAAGGTTCCACCTGAAACTGTGTATGACTGTTCAGAAGTCGGTAAGTCTATACACAACCGGTGTTCTCCACTTGGTTTGCGTAACAAAACTACCCCCGCATTGTATGGGGATGTGGATGGTGCAATCACGTCATCCTCCAGCAGTTTCTGTATTTCTCTCCTCCAGGGCCTTTTCTTTAGAGAATGGCACTGGGTAAATCCTTTTGGCGAACAGGCTCCTGCGTGGTCAAAGTCATCTCGAACTCCACCAACCTCGTTCGTCCCTGGTTTATCAGTCAGTATCTCCTTATGAGACTTCAGAAGCCTGGGTTATCCTTGTCCCTCTCCTGGGAGGTCAGATCAGGGTTCACTTGTCACATCCTATAGGTTTCCTGGTGTTACCAAGGGATATTCCCTGCCCTCGTTGGTTCCCACTTCCCGTCTCCACTGCAACTGCCATTGCCATGAGGTGAGCTGCCTTGTCTCCGGGTCTCTCTTCGTATTTCCGCAAGAGATTGATATGGAAAAATCTTCGACTTTCCCCGGATCCGATCTGATAGTTGGTTCTGGATATCACCCTTTCCACGGAAATGGTCCTTGCCAACCTATCTCCAGTTTGTTGTTTCCCGTTGGGAGTAGCAACAAGACGTTATCTCCTACCTCTAGAGATCTTTCTTTAGACCTACGGTTGTAGATAAGCCGCATGTCTTTTCCTGGCCTTTTTCAAGTTTTTGATTTGCCAGAGTCCATCCCTTAGTGGAGTTTTTCTTCAGTTCCTCCACGTATTTATAGGTATGAGATCACTTCTTCTGACGTCCCCTCTTCAGTCCAACTCCTCAACATGGCTTCCAACGGTCCTTTGATTGGACGACCAAACAGCAACGTAGCGGGTGGTAGTCCTGTTGAGCCATGAGGAACTTCCCGATAGGCAAAGAGTGCTGCTGGGATATATTCATCCACCTATCAGGTTTTTCCTGCGCTAGTTTCCTGAGCATTGTCATCTAACGTGCCGTTGAAACGCTCTACTTGTCCATTGGCTTGAGGGTGGTAAGGGCTGGTATGTATGTGGTTAGAGTGAAACACCCTAAATACCTCCTCCATGAGTTTTCCACAAAACTGAGATCCATTGTCCGTCAGAATTTGATCCGGAAAGCCTAATCTGGTAAAGGCCTCCATCAGTGCGTCCGCCACTCTTTTCGAGTCAATCGTCGTCAACGGTATGGCTTCACCCCACATTGTACAGCAATCCACCATTGTGAGTATATACATGTTCCTCTTCCTAGTCCTAGGGAAGATGGACCCACGATATCGATGGCTACCCTCTCGAAAGGAGAGGTTCATGATGGGCATCTCACCCAACACCACCGGTGCTGTCCAGTGTTTCGGTGCCACCCTCTGGCACTCAGGGCATTGACTTCACATACCGACGCACATCTCTGTCATTCCCGGCCAATAGTAAGTGGCAGGAAATCGCTGCATGGTGGCGGCAATACCCATGTGTCCACTAAAGGAGATGGTATGCCCATATGAAGAATCTGGGACCGGTGAGCTTTCGGGACGACCAACTGACCGTATAGGTTGTCTCCCCTTCCTGCTCTCCTGTAGAGTATCCTATTCTTCATGTAGTACTGCCCCCGTCCTGGCTGGATCAGCACTTTTCTGCAGCTTTTTGTAGCAAGGAACGTAAAGTAGTCATCCTCACTCTGGGCAGTTCGTAGCTCCCCCGGCATTGGGTTAGTCACAATTGCTTCTGCCTCTTCCGTTCTCGTCTGAGAGCGAGTCTGCATTGCTCCCATATGGATTGGCTCCCTGGGCATTCCAGAAAAGACATACCGGCAACCTAGGATTACTGGAAAAATGGGATCGGTCAATACAGCGGCCTTGATGGTGCCGATGACATACCTTGACCGAATCTCCACATTAGCAATGGGCCAACTTCATGGCTACAGCACTCTTCTGTGCAGGCTGTATATCCAATGTCTCACCTGTGAATTGTTCTGGATGTACCAGATCCGCAGAAATCACGGCCTCCCCGTCCAGTCCTGTGTCGTACAACACTCCACTTGACGACCGTTAACCTCTACCAATTCCACTACAGGTGGTTTTTCCTGGTCTGGAGTCTCTTCCTCGGCCTCGACCTGTTCGGTGGGCTCCACCTTAGGTTTCCCGGGGCACACGACGAATTGAGTGTCTCCTGACTTTCCCTGCAGTCAATAGCATTGTGCTGTATTGACTTGCATGGGTTGCACCATTTCCCTGTCCTAGATTTTCTATTGCCGGACTTGAGTGAGCTCTCCTGGTGGCGAGCTTCCTTGTTGACCTTGGCATTTTCCGTGACAACCTCCTTGGAAGTCACTTGACATGCTGCGAAAGTGAGGGTTCTTAGCCTTCGATTTGCAGTCCCTCGTATTGTGAGAGGGTGACTTACAAATTGAACACCACTTCTCCGACCACGGTCGTTTTGGTGTAGAGCTTGAAGTGCTCTTGCTTCCCTCCTTCTTCTTCTCTGAACTATCCTCTGATTTTTGCACATAAGGTTCCCACTTTTTGGTTCCTGAGTTTTGGCTTTCTTCTTGTCATGTTTCTCCTGACTTTTGGTGTTGGTGGAAAGGTTTTCCCCTGCCTCCCCATGTACCTCGACGAACCGTTCTGCTAATTTAGTCACGAGGTCAATACGTTCCGCTCCTTGTTCTCCCAGGAACGTCCTGAGAGGTTTTAGACATTTGCTTCTTCAGCTGGTCGACCACCATGAGCTCTTCCAGACTCTCATAGTCATGTGCGAACCCAGCCAAATCCATCCACTTATGGAGATAAGATTTTAGACGCAAACTGTAGGCGGCAAACAACTCCCCCGGTTCTCGTTTCGCTGCTCGAAATTTTTTTCCGGTAGGTATGTGACGTAACCTCGAATCGTTTCAGCAGAGCCGTCTTTAACTCGTCATAATTGTTCTCAGTCCTGGGGCAGGCGAGAATAACCTCGTAGCCGGTCCCGCGTAATTCCCTGGGATAGCTGAGTATTCCATTGTTACGGCTCCAGACCCATAGCCAACTGACATGCCTCGAAGCGTTGAAGGTAATGGTCAATCTTCTCTTTGTCCTCCTCGTAGACCGCTAAAGGAAACTTCATAGCATGGTAACCATGTCCACCTACTGGGTGTTGAGCCTGGGATGTGAGGGAACCTCCAACATGCTCCCCTCAGTTTTCCCATTAGAATTGACCTCTTCGAGCTCGAGTTTCCCGCATCCGGTACTCGTGCTCCCTTTCTGTGCTTTCCGTGTTCAGCTCTAATTTTCTTAGCATCCTGTTCGCTGCAAGTTCCTAGCTTCTTGTTCCAACTCCAGCCTTCTCAATTTCCAACTCGGCTTTCGATTCTCCTTTCTGCTTGACGATACTCTCTCTCCACTTCCTGTAATGTAATCCGTTAGAGCATAACCCGCCGCCAATTCCAATTTCTTCCCCCTTTGCCTTTAATTCTAACGTGCTTAGTTTAGGGGTGGCCATTATACAGAGAGGTAAGCTAGCAGGTCGAGTACAATATAACTGCAAATTACTATACAGATATATGAACAAGTACTATAAATCTAGATATTACCACACACAGCACATTCACTCAGTGACAAGAGTAGAATCAGGACCACAGACCTATGCAGACGTGTGAAGTGTGAACAGGTAAGATATTAGTCCTAACCCCTATCCACATTCATTCTAGCTGGATTCTCCAATATGATATCTCCCTCTTATAACTAAGGATCCCGTGTCAAAGACCCCGTTGTCAGAAGATCCCACTGTCAAAGGTTCCTGCTTGCAGAGATCTCGCTGTCCAAGGATTCCGTTTACGGGAGATCCCGCTGTCCAAAGATTCCGTTTCCGAGAGATCCCGCTGTCCCAAAGATCACGTTATCGAGCCCCCCAATAATGTCGTGTCCTCCTTTAAAGTGTCGTCCCTGGAGTGAAGAGAGCCGAACACCCACATTATAATATTTTTTCCCTATCAATATCTGGAGAATCCACCACTTCCCGTCCACACACTCCATCAGCCTATGGACAACCTTTTCCTATCACTCTCTCACTGTCGTACTATGCCCCCTCTCATACTTCCCCAACGCAACATACTCAACAAGGCTTGCTTCTAAAAAATTAATAAAGATTAATTTATTAAAAGAAAAGTGTAACGTATATGAGACGTGTATGCGAAGAAAATGTGTGACGTGTTCTATAAAGTGTGTAGAATCGGACTCTCAGACAACAACCCAGTCAGCTCATCCTAGCAAGGCTAGACCACAGCACGTTACATCAGAACAGGTACATCTCACCCAGTGCCGAAACCATCTTGCCGGATACTGACTTGCCTCTGTAGACCTCTGGTAATCCCATTTCATGATCGACCGAAATAGACACTGGTGGTAATAACAGTTAATCATGGACCGGTTGCACCCTACCCAATGTACGTTCCTATCGTTCCTAAAGAATGCACAAGTCCTTTGTAGTGTGTACACAGTTATTAATGTTAATTGTTAATGTACTTGATCCTAACTCGTGTCTATCTAGCAGATGTCTTGTATAAGAGACAGGTTCTATTACACGAGATTATATCACAATATGTAACTATTATAATTAATGTTCTCGGTTAGTTACTACTGTCTGATGCTGTGTGGTGCATCAGCAATCATCACCCCTCTTTGGTGAATCATCTTCCTTCTAGCTTTAGTTACGTTCTGTACGAAACTTTATTGACTGTTCAACTGGTGTTCTTCCGAATGGGATTTGAACCTTTCCTAAAACCTTGTTGAGTTGCCTCGGATCTGGTAGGGAACCTAGGATAGAAACAACACATCTGGTGATAGTACTAGTCACTGATCCTACCGGCTGAGTGTAAGCCTATTGCCTTGCTCAGTGATCTTTAGCTAACTAACTCTGTCATAGAGCAGATTAGCTACCCACCTAGGGCCGAATCAGGCTATGACAAGCAAAGACCCATACAGAATGCAAAACTCCAGCGGGCAATTTCCCCGTCTCCCAAGTATCCATCATTACTCTATTCTGAACTAGCATAGCTTATCACCACTACACTACTCTATTCTTAACTAGCCTAGATTATCCTCACACTCTAGTCTAACACGGCTACTGCCTAAATTAATTAGAACTAATATTATAATAGGTTATACCTTAAATGGCACTACTGCAGTCCTATCAATCATATCTACATCTGCCATGATAGGCACGTGTAAAATTAAGTCACTAATTAACACACGGTAGACATTATTTCCACTAAGCACTGCAGTGCCATTGCACTCCCGCCTAGAGCCACATTTTCAAGTCCCCCTAGTTGGCCCCAACTCGGGTTTATATGGCAAACTCCCAAAGTTAGCCACGTGACGTTATCCTTTATGCCCACACCGGTGGCACATTGGGCAGATCATCCTCTGTCAGGGATCCATCCCCCCTTCCTTGGCTCCATCAATGTTAGATTTGTCATCACTGGTTCTGACATCAAAAACAATCTAGAGAGTTACTGTAGAGTTCCAACAAAGGGTTTCGATACCAAGCTGCCAATCATGGTTTTCCAAACAACCTTACATTGTGCACGTGACGTTGTTGATGTCCGGCAGGTGTTCCACTGTTTCCAATAACAAGCCCTCAACTTTCTGTCATGTGGTGACAGTCAAAACCGCCATTCCGTCTGATGTCAGGAACTATAGATTGACATATGGACTGTTTTCTTCCGAGCTGAGTACTTCCGCTTCCAATCCGACTTGTTTATAATCTGTCAAAGCGATGTATGATTCAGCTTATTCACTTCCTCTACACATCTGCAACTGTTAATTTTGCCCGACATGTGATGGCCGACATCCGATTGCCACCATGATCCCACGGGTTCCATCTGTATTCAAATGTTGACCAACTGTCAAAGCGATGCCGGGATTTGTCTCCATCACCACCGAATGTGTATATTTGCTGACCCGATGTAACCCGTGCAGCTGTGTTTACTCTGTTAGTACGACTGTTGTGGCCTAGAAAATATACGCCAAGCAAACTTCGGTAGTATCATTATCTGGTTAACTCATGGCGATCTCGTGACAGACAGGAAGACATAGTTTCCTATACTTAGGAGCTAAAAGACAAAGAAGCGCAACACGAAAAGGGATAGAGTTAGACAGAAGATTCCAGGAGTTCTTTGAATACTGTATACCCTAGACAAAAGATTACACTGTTGGACTGTAACAGGATCAATGAGTTTACACAACAAACTACTAAACTAAACAAAACAAATTAAGTACAACAAAATTAGACCTTTATTGACAGAACTGCATGATTCAGTGACAAACAGGCCATCCTGACATGTCACACAACTGACATATACAGAAATGGGAACCTATGTTCCCACAGTAGATATCACTGCTGCCTAACATCGCTATGAATATGACCGAATACCCATCCCCACAAACCAGCAAGGACATCGGCAACAAAGGGGCCTCAATGTAAACAACAACGGTAACAGCAGGTATGGACTCTCTATTGTTATCATCTCAGGACTCATGGACAATCGGTACATACAGAAATGGGAATCTAAATCCCACAGTTAGAGATAACTGCTGCCTAGCACTACTACAGGGGCGATCTCTAAATGACAGTGAGACCTCAACCAGTGTTCAATTGAGTCGAAGGTAACCCTCAATACCCACACAAGACACCCCACATCACATAGGTCGACTGGGACCAGATACAGCAAAGAGCCATAACATAACAAATAACAGAACTATAACTCTAACAGCAGAGATATAGTGGCATAAACAGGTATATGAATGGAGGTGTGAGTGGCCTAAACGACATTAACCAGAGCTGGGGCTCAAGTTTGCTCTACAAACAACAACCATGGCCAAGGATCACTACCTGCAATGCATGACAAACTACATCTAATTAATAATCATCAAAGAATCATTATTTGCATCAACACATATATGCATTCCCCATATTGATCACCCATGCCCATTTTCCAATGTGCATCCTTCGGAGTGATTAGGTCTGCAATTAGTGCAACAGCCATTTCCACATCATGACACAATCTTAATGTGAGGGCGGATCGTCCCTCGTTACAATGCTCGCAGCCTTTTCTGGCTTCTCATCTAACTCAGTTTTTACTTACAGAATACTCTCAGTTCAGGGAGGTCATTACCTACAGATCTCTGACACAACACAACTTCTCATCCCCAACACCACAGGCTGACAATACCACCCATAAAAGCCAATGTTACACAGCAACACTAATCAACTAGTCAAAATCAACACTGAACACAACACAGCTACACCGGTGTACAACGACTCTAACAGGACAACACCATTTGAACATGTACATACAGGACATAATACAGTTCAATGCACCAACAGCAATCAAGCAGACATATAGGATATGCAATTCAATATGACATCACCAGGACACACACCTTTGTACTGATGACAGCTAGACAACATCAATATACCAGAAGTACAGTTCTACACATGACACCAGCAACAATCAGGACACAGGCTATAACATAAGTCACCGCCAACAACTCAGACATATAACATATATCGCCACATAAAACCATCACAATCATCAAATGATCGCTCTTACCATAATACCCCAGATTCAATATGGGTGCCCTATTCAGCACCTCTCGCTCTGGCTGGTCAAGAGACTATTTTTGCCTAGTTCACATGTGTCCAACCTGAGCAACACAGATCATTATCCCCACGAACACTATTATAATCATAAACCACCCTATCATATGTGTAGTATTCAACCTGGCACCTTCATCACTGCACACAGTTATGAATAATTATTACTATAGCTACATTTATCTAGGAGAACATAACAGACATTGTTATCAAGCACCACCTATCTATTGCTTCCACCGTGCCACTCTACACCTCCGTACGCCAACAATCACTCTAGTTTTAGCATTATTGAGACATAATAAGTCATATGACTTCAAACACAACATAGCATAGTGGGGTTGCCTCTGGCTGTGCAGTTCATATTTGCCTGGTTTGAACACTGCGGATCATTCGGCTCAGCCATTGCTGTGCACTTATAAATAAAGCTACCAGCCTAATGTAATTTCTTCTAATAACTAAACCCACACTGATATGCCATAACAGAAGCACACTGATTCTTCCTGTCATAGTAATTTAAATACACTCACAATGCACCACACATAAAACATTACATGTTATACTCAATGTGCCACAAATATAAATATGGTTTCCCCATCCTGTTGTCATCTTTATGGTTATAAATAATTATATTTCAATTCACATCCTTGCAGCACCTGGCCTGGCTACCTTCATACAGGAATACCACCCAAATAGAATTAACCATAACCTAATATTTTATGCTAGTGCTCCGTATTTTCCTCTTGTCAGATCACAGACTTTATAGAACAATACATACATCCTCCTCTACTCTGGACTATAATACTACATATTTTGCCCACTGTATTGAATTCTGGCTATATCAATATCTCTAGAACTACACAACGCAGTATCGTATTGATACTTGATTACTTCCAATTCGTACTGCGCTGTCTGCTACATTAAATCTAAAACTCTACAAATATACACACCATCGTATGAGAACATCCTTTGTCCTGAATCTTCAGTGAATATGTCTGGCACTTGTGTTTTCATTATTACGTCCCTGCCAATCTACAGAGTAGCACTTTCACCGCCACTCATTGACACAAACCTATGTTGTCACAATTCTGCCGTGTATCGCCATTTTACATGCGAAGATAACTCTACTAATTTTAGTCAATCAGGAGCAGACGAGCTCCCCAGACTCTGTAAAACTATAAACCGAACCACATCAAATTCTACCTCAACCCTGTGGATGTTATACGTTTGGAGCTCCCAGTTGGGGGACTAGCAGAGGCACCACAATCCTACGTTTAGTTAAGCTATCTAAATATATTTAACTCACCTAGAGTCCAGAGACAAGGGAGGGCTGGTTAAAGCCTCCATATTTGATGGTATCTACATAATCGCTCCCTCGGCCACGGTTGTTATATTTGGAGAGAGCGGGAAACTGACAAGCACCTCTATTTATCAGTGTTTCCAGAGCGGCTTCCCATCATACCCCAGGGCACTGCAGGGGATGCTGGTATTGGTAACATCACTATCGTGTGTCGCATCAGGCGACCACAGGAATATGGTTTGCTCTTTTAGCTTTACCTGTTTTTTCTTTGTTTGTATGTCGACCGCAGTTTAGGGTACCCACCAACCGCGGCTAGCTGGTTAGGTAGTGATGGAGCAGACAATGTATAGGGCACATTATAGCCCCTTCCTCATGCTATGGAGGTGAGCAGTGTGTTCCTATAGAGGGCTGCTCAGTCGCTCAGGGGGCTGCCGAATCCCACTGCTGCTCCGGTCAGTAGAAGACGACCATATGACCTGAGCTGCCTGTGTGCAGGTCTGCGACTATGGCTGCCAGCGTACCCATGCCTGTCGCTTCGCCGCTCGCCCATCGCCACAGGGCTTGAAGGTTATATATGACGCTGGATGAAGAATGACTTGCGCGATGAATTGGATTAAAGTGAGGAAGAGTTGCGCAATTCGTCGACCTCACTCTCTCGCCTGAGTCCATCTGAGTCCAGTGGCAAGACAAGTCGAGACGAATGGAGACGAATACAGGTGCAGTGGATGACCAGGGCGCTCTACGTGCCTTGCCGTGCTCATTACGTTCCACAACGCTTTGCAGGTAAACGCCGTCTTGCCCGTTGAATCAGGAATGATTTCTTCCGCGCAGTCTGCCGAATCCTGTCTTCACATGCTGGGTAGGCATACCCTAGTTTACCGCTTGGTTTGACACCAAATCGGCTACCCACTGCCTGGTTTAGCCAGCCTCTCACAGCTGTTGCCCGGGGGGTGGCCGCTGTCGCATGCTGACAGCTACTAGGAGCCACAGGCACGAGCTGGGTGTCAGGCTTGGACCAGTGGGGGATGGGTCCTGAAAGGACATGAGAGCATCCTTACCAAAGGTGCTACCAATGCCTGACACCCCGTACGTACCATTACTACTGTCACCACAAAAACTACACACATACAGATAAGAACAAAGATCCATTCACACTCACACAACCACACACACACAAAAACAAGAACAAAGACATACACGCATAAACAAACAACCACAAACGTATAGACACAGTCACACAAAAACAAAGACACACACACACATATAAACAAACACACACACACACAAGTACACACACGCAAACACATGCACACACAAGTGCAGAGACATCACAAAAATAAAGACACAGAAACATCACAAGAATACACACACACACACACACACACACACACACACACACACACACACACACATACAAGAGCAAAGACAAATAAACAAAAACACGCAAAGACAGACACACGTTAAAACACACAAGTACAGAGACGTAAACAAACACAAACGCACAATAGAGCAGAGAGACACACACAAACACAGACACACAACCACAAAAACACATACACACTCATAAGAAAGATACACACAGACATGAACATCACAAGAACTCACAACAACAACAGCTATACACAAGTACACACACGAACACACAAGTACAGACACTCAAGTACAGAGACATCACAAAAACAAAGACACACGTACAGACAAAGATGGAGTTGCATCCAGTCATGTGTAAGTAGTACATCCGAGACACGTGGTTAAGTGGGATACTACAGAAAATGGTGTTCTGTTGGCTATCGGTTCAGGGAAGCTATCTCGTGAAGACCATCATGTATGGGAGTGATTCCACTACATCATCAACACTGCATTCGAAGGCTAAAATGGTCTCCCCTCTCTCTCTCTCTTTTCTATATCCTGTAGTCCTAGTGTTACCGAGTAACACCAAAGCACACTCTGACATCAATACAACATAAACCTGTCTCGAAAGCAGCATACGTGCGTGTAAACAAGTAACAACCGTGTCCGACTATGCCTTTCTCACCTTCATAGTGCAGAGATGTGATCACCGATGCTAGTCTGGGAAGTCGTATCTGTACGTAACAACTATCGCGTCATACAACGACGAGAGGCTAGTGTATGTTAACAGATGTATAATATTACACATAAACACTACAAACTGTCGCGATTTAGGTGTCTCATGTAACATACCATGTCACGTGTCCGATGTCATAACCAGCGACGTTATCACGCAGATAATTAGATATCTACACTTTCATTACCTCTATGTGACCATACGGGTCTTTAATCTTTCTCCAGACAACCATTTCCAAGACCAAAATATATATTTTTTTAGTGTGCCTGCTCAGTGCCACACTTCACATCCAGACAAAGAGTGCACTTTAACAGTCAAATAAGAAAATATGTTAGCCAAATGGGAAAATGTTTGGTCTAGTAACGAAATACATCGGCCAAATTTATGAAAAGTCGAAAACATTGTGAACTAAATGTGAAGAAAATATCGTCCAAAGATAGAAATATTTCAACTAAACTTTTAAATAGATCAGAAAAACTTATGAAAAGAAAAGAAAATTGTCAGCCAAGTGCGAAACAGTTATATACAGAAATATCTCAGCCAAATGTATGAAAGGTAGGAAACTTTGTTAGACAAAGTGGAAAAACCTAGGTCAAGTAGGAAAATTTGTAAACCAAAGGTGAACATTTTTGGTCAGGGAAAGAAATATTTCATTAAATCTTGTGAAAAGTAGGAAACTTTGTTAACCAGATGTGGAAGCATATTGAACAAGTAAGGACATATTTCATCTAAACTTATAAATAGATCAGCAAAACGTATGAAAAGAATAGAAAATTGTCAACCAAACTAAGAGGTAGGTATGGAAAAGTAAGAACTATGTTTACCAAACTAAGAAAAATGTTTTACCCAAATTAGGAAAAAAGTAGCTTCTGTTGTTATGTCAAACGTGTCTTGAAATGTTATCTATGTGTGGAGGAATGGATTTGTTAATGTGTGTATGTGTGCGGCCATTGTTTGTGAGTGTCTATGGGTGTGTGTTGGTGAGAAGAGAGAGAGAAAGACAGAGAAAGAGAGAGAGAGAGAGAGAGAGAGAGAGAGAGAGAGAGAGAGAGAGAGAGAGAGATTTAAGCGCACGCATATCATGTAACATGCTATTCCATATATGTTGTGTATTCTCATGTTCATATTACCATTTTGAATGCCAACTGATGTTATAATTTATAACATGAACACATGTACATCACTGTAGAGTGGGTGAGAGAATTAGAGAGTATGAGCGAGAGAGAGAGAGAGAGAGAGAGAGAGAGTTAATGAGTGTGGTTGGGTAGAGGATGTGTGGGTGGCTGATTGTATATGAGTAAGGGTGTGTGGTTTAGGAATGTTTGGTTGGGGGATAGGTGGGTAGAGGATGTGTGGGTGGGTAGAGGATATGTGGGTGGGTGAGTGTGTGCAGGTTAGGAGATGGTGGGGGTTGTTTGTAGGTGTGGGCTCAGGATCTGTGAGTGGGCTGGGGGAGATAAGAGATTATGTGGGTAGGTGCGGAATATGTGAGTTGACGGGGAGATGTGTGTGTGGCTGAGGAATGTGTGTTTGTCTGGGTGGTTGGAGGTGTGTGGGAGGAGGAGGATACGTGGGTGGGAGATTGTTGGTAGGTAATGGGACGGGTAGAGGATATGTGATGGATGGGTGGGGGAATGTATGTGTGAGTTATGTGTGTGGTTGGGTGGGAGAGTTGGAGTGAATGGGGGATGTGTGGGTGGGTGGTGGATGTGTTTTATAACATAGTAATATGCATTGTTTATGTTTAGAAAATTCATGTGACAATGTTTTTTCCTATGCACTGTTGATGAAAGAAAGATGAGTGAATGGAAGAGCCGTATGTAAGACGGGCCTGCGTGCCCAATTTGGTACCCTTTGAAAATAAAGTCTGTTCGTTCGTACGTTCGTTCGTTCTCTCTCTCTCTCTCTCTCTCTCTCTCTCTCTCTCTCTCTCTCTCTCTCTCTCTCTCTCTCTCTCTCTCTCTCTCTCTCTCTCTCTCTCTTACTCTCTCATGCCCATATACAGTGATACCTCGGGTTACGAACTTAATTCGTTCCAGAACTCGGTTTGTAACCCCAAATATTGAAATCAACGAAATGAAGACAATCCGTTTCAAGATGAAAGAATCGTTCTTTTTTATTAGCGTCCTGTTCTTTACCTGTTAAAACTCAGAGAATACGTGTATTTCACGTATTAAATAAAGAGAAAGAAAACAACCAAATGAATTAACTGTAAAATTTAAAAAAAAATAAAAAAAGATTTAGTCTTTCTTTATTACCAAGAAAACGATCATGGGATATTTGATACTTTTTTATTTTGTATTCTGAATTAACAAGTGGTTATATTACACTTCCGCTCCGTGGCGAAGGTGTTACGGACGCAGTTGTGGGAGAAACACAGCTGCGGAAGATTTCGCAGCAGATTGCTTTGCATTGGTATTTTTTACGACACGGGGTGGTTGCCGGTCGTTCAGAAAGCAATGGCAAACTATTGAACATAAGCTTGACAAGAGGTCACAACAGCATAAAATGTTGCTGTTGACTGCGATGCCATGTAAAGAATATGCAACAAACGCTAATTAAAGATTTAGGCTATCTTTCTTACCAAGAAAACAATCATTAGAAATTTGTCACATTCTTTGCTATTCTGAATCACTAGTTTCAGGAGTTTCTTGTCGCTGTTTCTTGGCAGCCAACTGGGAATCTTTCTGCACCAAGAAACTATCATGGAAAATTTGTCGCTTCCCTTGCTGGAGAATCTTTCTGAAGTGGGCCATGGCGTTATCATTCATCAGGTTTACTGCCCTGTTAGCAATAAGTTTGTTTGCGTGAAGGTTCACAATGAAGTCTTCGACGTCTGCCCACTTGCTGCAAATTTCTTTAATTCTGGCAGTTGAAACGGTAACTGACTCCTCATCATCGGACGACAGCTCCTCCTTTAATGTCTTTAGCTTTTCATTCTGAAGATCCATAAGCTCATTTGTAGTACTGTACGCGATCGTTTGTCTCCAACGTTACACCTTGATCTCTCTCTCTCTCTCTCTCTCTCTCTCTCTCTCTCTCTCTCTCTCTCTCCTCTCTCTCTCTCTCTCTCTCTCTCTCTCTCTCTCTCTCTCTCTCTCTCTCTCTCTCGCCTTCGTTCTTAACCGGAAGCACTGTTCGTTACCCGAGACATAAAATTTTCGAAGTTGTTGTTCGTAACCTGAATTGTTCGTGACCTGAGGCGTTCGTAACCCGAGGAACCACTGTAATTAGTTAGTTAGTCGACATATCATCCTCATTGCACGTCGAACCGTTCAGTCCATAAGTGCTCGGATCCCCTCCTCAGCGAATCCCGCAGCGTGTAGCGACTATTGACACCAGAACTGGTGTTGGTTTATCAATCTTCTTTGGCTTCCTGCGTAGTATTCTTGTTTGGCTAGACCTCTTTTAATTTGCTGTTCTCGCAGTCAGGCCATGGTTGTGAGATGTCACAGTCATCACTTGGTTCTCGCAAAGTCTTACTTCTCGTAGAGCATTTCAGAATGTCCAGCCTGGTCCATGGCGCGTCCGCCCTCCACAGTAGCCGTTACCTGCGAGATGTCAGCCCGTCTCATTTCCTTGTACTCCGCATTCCCTGGCACGAAGATGAAACTAATCTTTGCCAGCCGAGACCACTCCAGAGAAATAGCACCATCTCTTCGGATCCACCCATCCTCTATCCTCTTGAGCATGCTCATTGAGTCGCTAAGGAAACCATGCCCTAGTGAATGTCTGTGTACTCGAAGCATGTTATTGCTTTACTTACTGCCATGACTTTCCATAGTCAGGCTACTTGTGGTCTCACTGAAAGCACCAGAGTCCTCCTTCACATTTCTCCCTCCGGTCCGAGCTGTAAAGGCCCATGAACTTCTCTCATGTCGACGACCGAATCATCTGTGTAAATGACAGCATCACCGTCTAGCGAATTCTCGAGCATCAACGCTTGCACACCCTCCTCCACAGCAGTTGGATTTTCTTGTCTGCATTTTATGTCTAGTTGGATGCAACTGAAAAGGACGTACATAAATCTGTTGGCACTTGTACCCACTCCTCGCCAGGTTCTAAGTCCTCAAGTGAACACACCTGTGGAAGAATGTCTTCGGCTTGACCCATCCACGACCTTCCTCTTTTTAACCTGCTGCCCTTCACCTTCCTAATTTCACTATGCAGTGGATGTTGTGTGTTTGCGTTAACTCTGAGGTAAGGCACGTGCTCTGCAAATTGTATTCTGTCTTCAATGGTTGGAAATCAAGAAGGTAGCGCATCGCCTTGCATGCTGTATCTCTTGTACATCCAAGAATAATGCGCATAGCTTCGTCTGTATCCTTTCCATCCTTTCTATCTGCTTACGGCTGAGAGTCAGGATCGCCATCGCATACTCAAAACAGACATGACCAGCCCCTCGTATAGAAGACATAGATGGCGCTGTTCACAGTTTGCTGCACGCCATTCACCCGCTCGCAGCCAACCTCCGCTTGGCCTTTGTTATCACCTGGTCTATGTGCTCATTATAAGCAAGGCTTCGATCAAAACCGTATCCCAGGTAATTCATTGCCTGCGTTCTTTCCACAGTCTCTGAACACAGATTTACAGTTGGTGTTGGAGTGTTGACAATATGATTATTCAACGAGAACCATGTCACTGTTGCCTTTGTTGGGTTGACCATTGCCGCCAGCTTCAACACACTAGTACTTTATGCGATTGAGTTCGGTGTTGTAGTTTCCACAGCAACCTGATCTCTATCCTTACCCTGACGATACATTAAAATATCGTCGGCATATGACAATGTCCTATCCACTGTACCACTGTATATTCAATCATAAGTAAATTCACGCATGCATACGCATTCCGCTTTTCACAGTCACTTAAATTAATATATACAGATTCTCACACTTTCACTTACATACATTGACAAATGTCATGAGCATCCACACAAACATGGAAAAAATATACATACACATTTTTTATACTTATAATATAGTAACATATAAAGGCAGGAAATCAAACCCTTTCCAAATAACATCTGGCTTGAAACAGGGTGATGCACTATCGCCGCTACTCTTCAATCTGGCTCTAGAGAAAGTTGTAAGGAAGGTAAAGGAGGACTGTGATATTGGAGGAACATCCAAGCTGCTTGGTTATGCAGATGATATAGATATTATAGGGGAAAATGAACAAAAGACATTGGAAATATTGACTCACTTAAAGGAAAACGCCCAACAGATAAGACAGAATATATGGTAATTTCAAGAAAAGGAATGGCTAAAAACTCTGGCCAAATACAAATAGATAATATGACCATTAAAAAAAACGGAAACATACAAATACCTGGGTACAATCATCAACTGCTCCAACACCATAAGGGATTGATTGATTGATTGATTGATTGATTTAGGAACCGACATCACAGCATTCGGGACATTCCCATAAGCGCTCCGTCCCCATCCTCAGCAGCCAGCGAGGAGTTCCAACACTAATAGTTCCAGTAGCAATCTGATTATATGTCCGTCTCGCCTTTCCTCTGAGCGTCGATCGTCGGCCAGATCCCCTCGTCACACCTCGCTGCCTCATTCTTACCAGACTATGGTGATCCATTTGCTCCTCCGAGGTGTACACGTGCTCCCACAAGGCCGCAACCACGTCTGTCTTGTCATGCATCAATACTCCACCAGTTTTGCCGAGCCAGCCAATCTGTCCGCCTGTTCATTCCCCAGCACACCGGCATGCCCCGGAGAAAAGATCCAGGTGATGCTTGCTACCCTGTGACCTCCGAAGCGAAGCAAGCCACTCTGCACGAAGCTTGCCTGTTCTCACCCTCCTCAGCATGCTTTCTGAGTCAGTTACAATCACAATGTGTGTATGTGTCGTGTTCTTTATCCAGCGGAAAGCTGCACTGACCGCCTCCACCTCCATTCTTAAGCTAGATGTTGTGTCATCATACGCCAGGCTCTCCTGCACCAAACGCCGACCATTAGCTTTTGCTAAGAACCCCCAGGCACTTCTCCTACCTCTCAACACCGACCATCCGTGTAGATAATCACATCACCCGGGCGAGAATTATCCTGAATTAGTTGCTGAATTTCCACTTCCGTGGCCCCTGCTTGGCCACTCCTGCACTCCCGGCTCAATGTGATTATAACTCTGCACAAGTCTGACTGCTCGGCTGGCACTCTGACCCACTCCTCTCCTCGCCTATGTTCTCCAAGGGGCACACCTGTCTGATCGTATCCTCCGCCTGAGCCATCCGTGATTTCCCTCTTATCAGTCTCTGACCCTTAACTGCGTCCAGCGCCTCATGCAACGGGTGATCTGTGTCTGCAGCTACTCTGAGGTATGCCTTCGCCTGCATCACCTTGTGCCTACCAGCAACAGTCGGCAGACCAAGGATGTAACGCATACACACTACTGGGGTGTCTCTGGTGCATCCCAGAATGACCCGCATAGCTTCGTTCTGTATGCGCTCTAATTTCACCAGCTGATTCTTTGAGACAGTGAGCAGTCCTAGTCCATAATCAATCACCGAGAGGATCAAGTGCTGGTATAGTGTGAAGAGCATTCTCTGCTCTGTGTCCATTGCAGCCATAGTTTTAAGTGCATTGAGTCCCTTTTGAGATCTTGTCACAACCGTCTCCACATGGTCCTTGAAGGACAGAGCTCCTGTCAAATGTGATTCCAGATACTTCAGTTTGTTCTCTCTGTTGACGCTTCTGCCATCTATCGTGAGGCTTGGGGCATCATCTCTCACAATCCTGTTGTCCAGAGAGCACCAAACACAGCCGCCCTTTCCGGGTTGATGACAGCACTCATTTCTGTGCACCAGTCAATCACTTTGTCTACTGTCGCCTGTAAATCCCGGGCTGTTTGATTCCTATCTCTCCCCAGTCTATATGCAAGAATATCATCTGCAAATGTTAGTATCCTTCCAACTCCTGGTGCTTCTAGGTATGCAATCTTGCTCGTATACACATTAAAGAGCACCGGTGAGATTGCAGATCCATGTGGCAGTCCTGGGGTTAAAATATGTGGCTCTGAGATCCATGCACCCAGACGGAGAGCAACCCGACGAGAATGCAGGACGGCTGCTATCCAGTTCACCAACCAGGGATTGACCCCCTTCTCCATCAGTGCGGTCATCAAAATATCATAGTGAACTCTGTTGTACGCATCCTCGAGATCAAGCGCTGCCGCCATCGTTTCCTGTCTACTATGGAACCCCTCATAAACGTCAAAGGCAAAAGTGGCTGCATTTGATCAAGTATCTTTTCCTGGCCTGTGGCTCCCCAGGCCGCTTGGAAGAAGCTTCCCCCTTTCCAAAAATTCCTGCAGCTTAACAGCGACTATTTTCTCTAAAACCTTCCCAAATGTATTTTGAAGGGTCATGATACTAAAGCCGCAAAGCTTTGAATGATCCTTGAATGGTTTTGGGAGAGGGATGAGATAGCTATGCAACCAATCCTACGATACTGATGCTGCCCTAATGCTCTTATTAAAGCAGCCGGCCATCTCCTTCAGGTCTACATCGCTCAAGCCTTCATGTTGCCATACCTGACACCATCAGGCCCTGGTGCCGTGTCTTTTGCCTTTTCAAAATATGTTTAACATCTTCATCCGTATGTCTTCATAAGGTCATATTCTCCATAGTGCAGATAATTCCACTCTAACTGCATCCCTGGTGTCCGCATCATTATGATTGGTGGTCTGCTCTAAAAATCTCTGGAGAAACGCCTCCCCTTTCTCCTTGCCTGTTGTCACGCGTACAACCATCCTCTTTATAAAATTGTTTCCCACTGTCCATAGGCCGATCTTTCTTTGCATTTGTCTGTGCAGTTTCCAGAATTTATGCAGTGTTTATATCACCTCCAATCTCTTTCATAAAACATTCCCATTTTACTTTCTTGGCCTCTGCAGCACATCGCTTGAAAAACCTCCACCTTGTCCTTTCTTGTCATTTTTCCGTTATGTCCACTTCCTCTTCGTGAGCTTCGAAGTGTCTGTCGCACTTTCCTTAGCTGCTTCACTGCAGCTGTCTTTGCTTTCCACGCATTGTCTACTTCTGGTGTCCACCATGGGGGTTGCAAAAAAGGAGATTTAACAGTCCTGTTGCATGCCCAATGTCTGAGGCGTCCAAGAAGGCTGCCGGTCCACTCATACCGGAAGGTCTTGTGCCCTCTCCCAGTCTTAACGTTCCTGGGTTTAGAGATCAGGACTGAGCATGGCATGTGATCACTCCCATGGTCATTCAAAACAGTCCACTTTACATCAAGGACTGATGACTAGGGGACAAGTGCCAAATCAATAGCTGTGTCTGCATCGCCAAGCCTCATTGCCATTCTAGTCGGCCTACCATCATTTATGCAGACCACATCGGAGTCCACCATGGCATCCGCAAGGGCAATTCCTTGTCGGTTTTCTGCACTACTGTCCCAATTTCTGTTCCTCGCATTGAAGTCTACACATATGAGTAGCCTATCACCTGGTAAGTCCTCCAATTCCTTAAGCCAGTCCCATTGTTCCTTTCTGACAAAACAGTCCACTGTGGCATATACATTTATGATGTTCCAACTTAGGCCACCAATCTCCATGTGTATACCTGTCAGAATCTCTAATGTCTCCAACCGAGATGCAGTAACATCGTTACGCCCGCCAGGCGAATAGTCTCCGAACCGGGATGCAGTAACATCGTTACGCCCGCCAGGCGAGTACCAGTTTACCTGCCCGCAGGTTGCTGGCTGACGTGATAGTCAGGGGTCAGGCAAGGAACAAAGCAAGACGCACGCAGTCCTCGTGAAGCCAATCCACAGGGCAAGCGCTGTGCGGGGAAACCGGCAGACGGCTTGGGAACTCGGACATGACAGGACGTGTGGGTTGAGAAAGGGCTTCGTGTAGTTCTGTGCCCGAAGTCGAGTGCTTGTATATCTTGTGAGATAGACTGTGAAGCTGTGGGTTTTGTCTGTAAGTGTACTGATGTATCGTATATGTATAGTAATGATCATCACATGCCAAACTAGATCGTATTGCATGTGAATTGTAAATAAATCCATTGAACTTAGTGTCATTGTGTGTCAAGTCCAATAATTTTGTACTTGTACTTGTCTCACATATGTTAGGTCCAACGAGCCAGGTTTAAGACCCTGACAATACCCTGGACCTCTCTTGCACTGTGATTCCACTGGCTCAAGTCAAGTGCCACGTGCTTCACTCCTTTCTTCACCAGCAGACCTTGCCCGTGTCTCTTCTGCCCAGTGGGGTTTATATAACTGGCGTACCCAGGGCAATGGTATTTGTATTTAGCTCCTGGAGCATGAGGACGTCAAAATCATATATTAGTCTCTCCAATACAGGACCACTCTGTCTGGCACTACGACAGTTCCAGTATCCCACTCTTAAATGGTTGAAACCTAGTCTCTCCACTTTTCGTCTTGTTCTCCTGGCGCCTGCCCTCCTATTTCTATGCCTTCTTCTCACACCATTTCCTCGCCTTCTCCTCCTCACTCTCTCTTTGCTAGCCGCTGAAAGATGTGTAAGGGAAGAAATAAGGGAAGAAATACAAACTAGACTCAATTCTGGAAATAAGATATACTATGCACTACAACATCTACTAAAATCAAATGCGCTTTCTCGTAACACCAAAATCACAATATACAAAAGACTGATCAGACCAGTTGTGCTGTATGGCTCTGAAACCTGGAGTACAACAAAAGGAGACGAAGCCTTGTTACAAACGTTTGAGAACAAAGTCTTACGACGCATCTTTGGACCCATTAGGGATACACAAAGTGGAGAGTGGAAACGAATAAGGGAAGAAATACAAACTAGACTCAATTCTGGAAATAAGATATACTATGCACTACAACATCTACTAAAATCAAATGCGCTTCTCGTAACACCAAAATACAATATACAAAAGCACTGATCAGACCAGTTGTGCTGTATGGCTCTGAAAACCTGGAGTACAACGAAAGGAGACGAAGCCTTGTTACAAAACCGTTTGAGAACAAAGTCTTAAGACGCATCTTTGGACCCATTAGGGATACACAAAGTGGAGAGTGGAAAAGAAGAAGTAACAAAGACATTTATGATTTGTTTAAGTCCCCGCTAATCACTGGTATCATGAAGGCTAATAGACTACAATGGCTGGGGGCATATAGAAAGAATGGAAGATAATAGGGAAACAAAACTCGCTTACACTCAGGAAATAAATGACCGTAGACCCCAAGGTAGACCAAGAAGACGGTGGAGAGATAATATATATATACAGATCTACAAGCACTTGGAATCAACGACTGGCAAGAGAAGGTCCACCAGAGAGACGAATGGAGACGGATTGTATCTGCAGCAAAAGAACCTCAATGGCTCGGAACGCTGAAGAATAATTTTTTTCATATCCGATTTACAGGACATCGCTGTCAGCACCAGCACTGCTGTTGTTGATGTCTTGGCACGTTAACGTTCAGTAGTGTGCAATTGCTTTCTGAACGACCTGCTTCCATACCATTACGTTAAAACCAGCGCGACACAGTCTGATGCCATATCGGTCGCAGCTGTGTTTCGAACGCAGGTAAGTGGCCTTACGAATCGCGTCCGCAAGACCTTAGCGACGATACATACACATTGCATATCTTAAAGTATTTTAATTTTTAAAAAAACATACACAGTGCATATCTTAGAGTATTTTAATTTTAAAAATAACATACACAGTGCATATCTTAAAGTATTTTAATAAACACAGTTGTTTTTAACTTTTATTTCATACAAAGCAGTGTGTATTTACAATGTGTATAATTGTAGCGATGAACAGCTAGAACAATATTATGAAGACCTACATTAACACTGAAAGTTGTAAAATCATCAGAAGTCCTAATTGTCATGGGAGACATGCTTGCTTGCTTGTGTTCATTGGCTTGAGCTCCAACGCGAAGTCCTGTATGTCGGACTGAAGGCATCCTGTTGTCCAACATCAGTGTGATGTCATACAGGACCTGAGGTTTGCGTGAGTATCCGTTGTCCCATGTCTGGCTTATTGGTGTGCAGACTGGTGGTTCCTCGCCATACAGGCAGACACTCTCCGACTTCGGAGGAATCGGCGATCCTATTGACTTCAGCCAGGACCCCGAAGGGACCTGTTGCCCAGGACGCTCGGCGAGGACGACGTCAATAGGTCTTGGCCAGTATATAACCCGGCCCTGGTGCCTTGGAAACACCTCTGCGTCCCATGGGAGACATGAACGCATTGTTTGGAAAAAAAAACAACTAAATATAAGCAGATAGTAGGGCAATATGGTATGGGAAACAGAAACGACAGAGGAGACCGGCTGATACTGTTCTGTAAAGAAATCCCATCTTATTATTTGTAACACATGTTCCCAGCATAACCCTAGGAAACTGTATACGTGGAAAAGCCCTGTATAGACCGAGAAACCAAATTGACTACATTATTATTAGAAATAGATTTTAAAACAATGTTAAATAATTGCCAAAATTATACCCTGGTGCAGATGTCAACTCGGACCACAATAATGTAGTCTTAAAATTACAAATAAAACTTAAAAACACAGGAATAAACACATTCGAAGACAACTCAATATAGATATATCGGCATTGAAACAATAAGACATGAGCCAACTATACCTGGTTGAAGTAAAGAATAAGTACGATAGGCTAATCGATGAAAGCATGGAACAATATAGATGTGAAAATCCTGAAGAGAAAATTAATACAAAATGAATTGTGTAAAAACTAGCATACAAATTGCAATTACCAACTTGCCAGTGAAGGGGAATAAGAAAAATCAATTATGGATAGTCGGTCTCCGTGGCGAAGGCATTATGAACGCAGTTCGTAAACCCGCTTACCCGCGTTCGAAACACAACTGCGCATGATTTGGCAGCAGACCGCGTTGCACTGTGTTTTAACGAAATCGTAAGGGAGCCGGTCGTTAAGAAAACTACTGAACGTAAATTTGCCATGACATCAGCAACAGCAGTAAAATGCTGGTGTTGACAGCGATGTCCTGTAAAAAGGATACGCAAAAAAACAAAACAACAACAACATAAACAAAAACAAATTATGGATAACCGAAGAAATCGTGAGCAAAATGACTCAAAGAAAGAAAGCGTATATATATATATATATATATATATATATATAATATATATATATATATATATATATATATATATATTATTAGGGAGCGTTCATTTGAAATCCGTTCGTGCCGCAGCCCGCGTTAATATTGCGTACGTTGAAAATGATCATGTGATAAGTAACTGGATCAATGAATAAAAGATCACGGTGCTTATCGTCCCATGATGCATATGTACTGTTTCTGACCGTTGAGAAAATGGCCGGGTGATCCAACATCCGTCCAAAGAAGCTCAAAGAGTCGGTGATTCAGTTTCTTTCATTTTAAGGATGTCGACCAGTGGACATCATCGAAGAATGCAGGCAGCGTACGGTAACAAATTTGTGTCGAAGACAACAGTGACGGACATGGGCACGAATGTTTCGGAAAGGACGTCAGTTCACGACAGATCTTCGACGGCCGGGTCAAGCGCATATTGTTGCAAACAGAAAAAAACCATCGCCAAAATTGATGCAGCAAGTACAGATGAACCGTTGTCGAAGCATACGTTCGCTAGCGAAAGAATTTGATGCTGTCCAATTGGGGACAATTCAAAAGGTCGTTGGTAAGAAACTGCAATATCGGAAGGTGCGTTCACAGTGGGTACCACGGATGTTGACCGACCACCAAAAAGAGGAACGCATGGGATGGTGTTTGAACCACTTGCTGCGTTACAGAGTGGAGGGTGATTGCATTTCTTCTTCCGCATAGTGGCAGGCGATGAATCATGGTGTCACCACTTTGAGGCCGAGCAGCAAAGAGAGAGAGCATGCTGGAGAGAGAGAGAGAGAGAGAGAGAGAGAGAGAGAGAGAGAGAGAGAGAGAGAGAGAGAGAGAGAGAGAGAGAGAACCTGAACAAATACTGAAGTCAGCTGCAATGGGTAGTAACTTCATCACAGGCACAATTGATTTATTTGGGGTGGGCGGGGTTTAAGTAAACGAATTTCCCTTCGTCATGGTTGTACTTTCCACTGCTCACCTGACAAAGAAACTGACCTACGAGGTACATCCTCCCTTTGTGATGGGTAGGTTCGTGTCCCTGACTAATAATATTCCGCAATCCCGGTGACAAAGAAGGAAAATGTGCTAATTCAATCTCCCCCATGACGTGTGTTTTAAATATGTAAATAAAGGATCTACAAGCCTTAGTCTCTCTCTTTAAAAAAAAATATAATTACTGGTTCTTGGCAATCATATTAATACAGTTGTGTAGTGTGCACTCCTGTATATCTGTGGAATATTCGTATATAAGTATATAGAATAATATTTGAAAGTATGTGTTAGAACATGTACAGTATTAAGTGGGAACTTAATGGGAGTGGCGTTTTCCTTAATCTGTGAATAATTGGGAAGTGTTCTTTTAAAAGATGTGATAATATGTGTGAGTGTAATGTGTGCTGCTTGTGAGTGGCCGAGTTTCTGCTATACCATATTAGGTTTCTGTAATCGGCTAATGCTACAAGCAGTTTTGTGTATTTCTCTTTTGTGGTTGTAGGTATTGCTTTGAGGACATTTGCTTTGTATATGTTGGTTTTCTTGTTTGTGCATGTTTCTATTAGTTGTTGCAGTACAGTTTGTGTTGCCTTAATTTTTAGACATGTGTAGTAAATATGTTCTTCTGTTTCTTGAATGTTGTGTCTGCATAGGTGGCATGGTGTTATTTGCTTGGATCTCGGTGCTGCTCTTTCTGTGGTTGTTGTCAGGTTGTAATGTAGTCTGTATGTTATTTCTTTGGCAGTGGTGTAATGTGTTAGTTGTGTAAGTTATGGGGCGTACAGCTATAGTCTTTAATAGAGTATTTGTATCCTCTTGTGATTCTTATGTGTAATGGTGGTGTGTTTTTTCTCCACTAAGTATTGTGTATCTGCTTGGTTGCCCTTTGTGTTAAATGTTCACTGCCTTGTGTTACTTGCATACATGTTCTGTAGAGTTGTGGTAGTGTGCCGTAATAATGCGTGTTGTGTTGTCTATATCACTAAGCAGGTGTATTCTAAATGCAATGTATTAAAATGCTAATGGGTGTTGATCCGGATGATTGATGAAATATCCTATATTTTTTTAGTCTTAATTCTTGTATTTTTGTGTGTAAATCTTGTAGTGCTAGTCCTCCTTGTTTCTTATCTCGGATCAGTGTTTTGTGTTGTAAACTGTGAATTATGTTGCTGAAGATGAAATGTCTGATATGTTTGTTTATGTCTGTGATTGTCTGTTTTAGGGGATCTAACACTGTAACTAAATATATTACCGTAGGAACAATAAAGGTGTTTACAACTGTGCTTCATCCAAAAATTGTTGATGTCTTGTATTTGTATCTATGTAGTATGTCTATTATTTGTTTTTTCAGCGAATGCCATGTTTCTGTGATTGTTTTTCTGGGATCGCATGGAAATGTGATCTCATATATTTTCATGTTGTCTGTGACTGTTAGATCTGGGGGGAAGTCCGCTGTATTCTTCCACTTTCCCAGACCAATTATCTTAGATCTATGTATGTTTATTTTGGCCCCACTTTCTTCACCAAACTGTCTGAAGGTGTGATGTATATTCATTATGGATGTGTTGGTTGTAGGGAAGAATTCCGTGTCGTATGTATAAGAAAGAAGAGTGGAAAGTTTTTCCGCTCCCCTAACCCTTGTATAAATGTTCCTTTATTGTTGGTGTCGTGTCTAATTGCTTTTAAGAGTGGTTCTAGTGTGAATATATATATATAGGATTGGTGATAATGGGCACCCTTGTCTGACAGATCTTGTGATCCTGAAACTGGCAGTGAGTGAATGATTCACCAATACCTTACTTTCAGGAATTTTATACAGGATTTTTATCCACTGCCTATAGTATTGTCCTATGTTGTAGTGTGCTAGTGTTTTGTGTAAGTATGAGTGTGAAAGTCTGCCTTAAGCCTTCTCCTTGTCCAGCGACAAGAGGGAGGATTGACAGTCTTTCTGGTGGGTGTATGTTATGAAATCTCTAATGAAGAGTGAATGTTGGTGTATGTTTCTGTTTTGAAAACTGCACTGTTGGTCTGGGTGTATGAGTGATAGCATGAACGTTTTTATTTTGTTTTAAAGTGATTTTGCTAGAATTTTGTAGTCTGTGTTTAATAATAAGATGGGTCTATAGTTTTTCAGCTGTGTTTTGTATGGTATGTGTTGTCTTTAGGTATGAGTGTTATGTATGACATGTTGCTAGTGTTTTGGAGTTCCTGTTTGTGAAAAGCTTCTTGCTAGACTTTTAGGAGGAAACAGCTTGGGATAGGAAATAAATGCTGATAGAATACTACAGTGAGTCCATCTGGGTCTGGTGTTTTGTCTTTTTGCATTTGAATGAATGCTTGTGTTATGTCTGGTAACATAAGCTCTGTGCCTAGTATGTCTTTATCTGTTTCTTTGTGTATTGTAAGAACCTATTTAGTGTTTGTGTAGCTAAACTGATAAAAACAGTATAAAGTAATCATTGCAATAGTTATTGTATTGTACATGGTGAAATCAAGTGGCAGACAAAAATAACAATATGAAAGATGAGTATACATAATAATATGGAATAGCATGTTGTGTGATTATGTACACATTCATGCACGCTCGCGCACACACACACACACACACACACACACACACACACACACACAACACACACACACACACACCACACACAGAGAGAGAGAGATCTACATACATACACACTGCTTCATACAATGACTCAATCTAATATGCAAACACTCCCATACTTTTCACACACACACACACACACACACACACACACAACACACATACCACACATACACACACACACACACACACACACACTGACGATTGTCCTGAGCATCCACACAAGAATGGAAAAATATATGTTATACATACACATTGAAATGTAAATATCCAGAGGGCACCCCATCTTTTGTCACCCTTTGGACGCGCCTAGTAGTAGGTCAGGCTCGTACCTCAGCTGATTATAGGCATACTTTTAACTGATTCAGTGACAAACAACAAGTAGGCCAGGGCTAGACCTGGTGCATAATTAAATGAACAAGTAGTATAATGTACATTTCCATCCATTCCATTGTAAGTCATCACACGCGCTGATGGTTTGAAAGACATATCCAGACACAACAAGGATACGGATAAGTCACTTTTATGTTTGTACTAGCTGACCCGGCCCGGCTTCGCCCAGGCCTTGGCGGGGATCTATATATCTGTCTGTCTGTCTGCTTGTCTGTCTGTCTGTCAGTCTGTCTGATCCGGCCCGGCTTCGCCCAGCTCCTGGTGGGGAGCATCTCATTTAATTCATATAAGTAGTCATCTAAGCTCCCGTTCCCGACTATCTGTCTGTCTGTCTGATTTATCTATCTATCTTATCTATCTATCTATCTATCTATCTATCTATCTATCTATCTATCTATCTATCTATCTATCTATCTATCTATCTATCTTCTGTCTGATCTGTCTGTCTTCCTCTTCTATCTATGTTCGGCCCTGTTCCGTTAAAAATATAGATAGATAGAAGAATAGATAGATTGATAGTAGAAAATATGATTGGGCAGAAGAGATCTATCTAAAGTAAACTTACCAAGATATCACGAGCCAGCCACTAAATGTGTGCTGCGGTGGGTCGACTGCAAACGATATGCAACTAACTTTCTATCACAAAAAATTACTTTTTTTTGCTTTAAGGAACGAAAATCTTTCGCAGGCCCGTCCCTACATTCTGCCCTTCTTCTCTATGTGCTCTCTCATACATTCTTTCATTCAACATCGTCTTTAGAAGCAATTCTTTGACAAAACGGTCATCAGAAATACCAACGTGGGTGTAATAGCGCCATACATATGAGAATGTTTAAAAAAAAATCATTAATGTGCTATTGAAGCAAAATAAAAAGGTGAGTTAGAAAATGTTCACTATTTAAATAGATGCATTATTGGTATGAAAACTATGAAAATGCCTTAAAGATTATATCATTATTTATTATAACTCATATGCTGTAAATAACTATAGACAAGAGTTTATAAAATCTTTGAAAACGATGCAACAATATGACTATAAAGTATATAGCAATGTTATTAAAAGTTATGCCCCTTGAAATAATTTTTCTTATGTTAAGTCCTCCTTGCT
Organism: Cepaea nemoralis; assembly: GCA_014155875.1. Lineage (NCBI taxonomy): Eukaryota > Metazoa > Mollusca > Gastropoda > Stylommatophora > Helicidae > Cepaea > Cepaea nemoralis. The sequence continues at coordinate 191,151 of JACEFZ010024753.1, forward strand.
ATATACGAAATGATAATGAAAAATGACATATTAAATTTTAGTAAGTAAGTAGCCGATTTACACTAAAAATACTATGACTAGTCGGTAGCACAGGAATGAAAAGAAGACGTGTAGAGAAATTTCATCTTAATCGGATGGACCCGTTCGCTAACGCATCCAACACATCCCCACACACATACATTCTGTTTTATATATATAGATTTTCTTGTAGTGTTATTCATGTAGTTGTTTCTTTGTATAATCCTTCGGCACTGAATTAATGTGTCCAGGGTTGTCTTTTGTCCATTTTGGTCATGTTGTCCTTTGTTGCTAGGTGTGTGTGTGTGTGTGTGTGTGTGTGTGTGTGTGTGTGTGTGTGTGTGTGTGTGTGTGTGTGTGTGTGTGTGTGTGTGTGTGGAGTTTTGTAAGTTGTATTCAAACCCGTATTTTTGTCGTGATTCTTCTAATGTTGCATTTCTAGCTGTTTGGACCTTGCTCGGAGTGCTGCAGTCATCTGGTATGCAAATATCAATCAGTACTGACAACATTTCAATGTGTATCATACTGTGCAATGCGAACTGGAGTTCAGATGGACAGGCCATGTTTCCCCCTTGACAACAGAGTGGCTTCCATAGAAACGTGACATGGCGAGCAAGATACAAGCACGGGAATCAAGCGACAAAAACGATGTAACTATTCACAAAAATGTGGCGGTTGGTCACGTGATGTCTACTTCCGTTTGACTACATTATTAATGTTTGTGTCCTCGGTAGTGCAGTGGTTAGTATCTCCGCCTCTCGTGCGGGAGACTGGTGTTGGACTCCATGACGGCAATTTGAGTTTTTTAAATATTATTTAATGAAACAATATTAACATTACGAACTAACATATAGAACTGAGAACTGCGGCGCATCCCCCAGGCAGTGATGGAGTGTCGGAATCGATGGATTCAATGGATGTCTTTGTTTAATGTGAATTTTATTTGCAGTCTGCATAAGGTCACCATACAGTGGATACCATCCACTGTGGAGTACCCGGAAAAGACGGAGCTGATCGATTGAAAATTGCGATACTATTGCTGGTATTCGCTAGGTCGTGGAATCTACATGGGAAAGGTGTTTCCAGCAGTTAAGAATTTACATAGCTTCAAAAAGTAGTGCAGTCATGAAAATCCAACATAAGCACACGTCTGGCACGATATAATCGTTTCCGGTTTAGATTGATCTCTGGAGCCACGAAAAGAACCCACTCAAGGATGATGGGTGAGTGTGGTCCCTTTACGAGGCCCTGGGCAAGCAACAGATGTCTGTTACACTTATCAATCCATTAATGGAATACGTACACAGGTTTCAGGCAAAGTTAATTTCCTAACTTGTGTGTAAGGATTACCGTCCAGATATTCATCCTTACCATTGACATTTTCAGGCGACGAGTTAGCTGGCTTGAGCCGTATGCACGTATCATTGTCACTTTCAGTGTTATGCAACAAGTTGAGCACTGTGCACTCATGGTAATTGTCACGTTTCTTTGCTTTGTCAATTGTTGTATAGGGATCCTTGTCTTCGTGTTCATCATGTTCTCTATTTTCCAACGTTTTGCTTTTTTCTTGGGCGGTTTTCCCAAATGAAAACACTCGTCTGCAGTTTCCTGAATAAAACAGATAACAATTAAAAGATGTGCTTATCTATATAGGATTTCAAAGTTCGAATATTTATCTATAGAAGATTTCCAATTTCTAATAAATAGCTATATAGGTTTTCAAGTTCTACTAATAATCTATGTCATGTGGTACTTGACTGGAGCCAGTGGAATCACAGTGCAAGAGAGGTCCAGGGTATACAAATGGAGATTGTTGGCCTAAGTTGGAACATCATAAATGTATATGCCACAGTGGACTGTATTGTCAGAAAGGAACAATGGGACTGGCTTAAGGAATTAGAGGACTTACCAGGTGATAGGCTACTCATATGTGGAGACTTCAATGCGAGGAGCAGAGATTGGGACAGTAGTGGAGAAAACCGACAGGGAATTGCCCTTGCAGATGCCATGGTGGACTCCGATGTGGTCTGCATAAATGATGGTAGGCCGACTAGAATGGCAATGAGGCCTGGCGATGCAGATACTGCTATTGATTTGGCACTTGTCTCCCAGTCATCAGTCCTTGATGTAAAGTGGACTGTTTTGATGACCATGGGAGATATCACATGCCCATGCTCAGTCCTGATCTCTAAACCCAGGAAAGTTAAAGCTGGGAGAGCGCGCAAGACCTTCCGGTATGAGTGGACCGATTGCCTTCTTGGACGCCTCAGACAAGGGGCATGCAACAGGACTGTTAAAACCCCTTTTTTGCAGCCCCCATGGTGGACCCCAGAAGTAGACCATGCTTGGAAAGCAAAGAGAGCTGCAGTGAAGCAGCTAAGAAAGTGCGACAGACACTTCGAAGCTCACGAGAGGAAGTGGACACAGCGGAAAATGTCAAGAAAGACAAGGATGGAGGTTTTCAAGCGCTGTGCTGCAGAGGCCAAAAAGGCAAAATGGGAATGTTTCATGAAGGAGATTGGAGGTGATAAAACACTGCGAAAATTCTGGAAACTGCACAGGCAAATGCAGAGAAAGATCGGCCTATGACAGTGGGAACAATTTATAGAGATGATGGTGTGCGCGTGACAACAGACAAAGAGAAAGGGGAGGCGTTTCTCCAGAGATTTTTAGAGCAGACCAATCATAATGATGCGGACACCAGGGATGCAGTTAGAGAGGAGTTATCTGGCACCACGAAGAATATGCAGTATGAAGACATCATACGGGTGGAAGATGTAAACACATTTTGAAAAAGGCAAAAGACACGGCACCAGGGCCCGATGGGGTCAGGTATGGCCACATGAAGGCTTTGAGCGATGCAGACCTGGAAGGAGATGACCGACTGCTTTAACCAGAGCATTAGGACAGCATCAGTACCGCAGGATTGGGTGCACAGCTATCTCATCCCTCTCCCAAAACCATTCAAGGATCATTCAAAGCTTAGCGGCTTTAGGATCATCACCCTTCAAAATACATTTGGGAAGGTTTCTAGAGAAGATAGTCGCTGTCAAGCTGCAAGAGTTTTTGGAAAGGGGGAAGCTTCTTCCAAGAGGCCTGGGGAGCTACAGGCCAGGAAAAGATACCTGGTCAAATGCAGCCACTTTTGCCTTTGATGTTTATGAGGGGTTCCAGAGTAGACAGGAAACGATGGCGGTAGCGCTTGATCTCGAGGATGCGTACAATAGAGTTCGATATGATATTTTGATGACCGCACTGATGGAGAAGGGGTCAATCCCTGGTTGGTGAACTGGATAGCAGCCGTCCTGCACTCTCGTCGGGCTGCTCTCCGTCTGGGTGCATAGACCTCAGAGCCACATATGTTAACCCCGGGACTGCCACAGGGATCTGCAGTCTCACCGGTGCTCTTTAATGTGTATACGAGCAAGATTGCAAACCTAGAAGCACCAGGGGTTGGAAGAATACTAACATTTGCAGATGATATCTCTTGCATATAGGCAGGGAGAGATAGGGAAGCAAACAGCCCAGGAGTTACAGGCGACAGTAGATAAAGTGATTGACTGGTGCACAGAAATGAGTGCTGTCATCCACCCGGAAAAGGCGGCTGTTTTGTGGTGCTCTCTGGACAACAGGATTGTAAGAGCTGATGTCCCAAGCCTCGCGATAGATGGTAGAAATGTCAGCAGAGAGAACAAACTGAAGTATCTGGGGATCACATTTGACAGGAGCCTATCCTTCAAGGACCATGTGGAGACGGTTGTGACAAGATCTCAAAAGGGACTCAGTGCACTTAAAACTATGGCTGCAATGGACACAGAGCAGAGAATGCTTTCACACTATACCAGCACTTGATCCTCTCAGTAATTGATTATGGATTAGGTCTGCTCACTGTCTCAGAGAGTCAGCTGGTGAAGTTAGAGCGCATACAGAACGAAGCTATGCGGGTCATTCTGGGATGCACTAGAGACACCCCAGTAGTGTGTATGCGTTACATCCTTGGTCTGCCGACTGTTGCTGGTAGGCTCAAGGTGATGCAGGCGAAGGCATACCTCAGAGTAGCTGCAGACACAGACCACCCACTGCATGAGGCGCTGGACGCAGTTAAGGGTCAGCGACTGATAAGAGGGAAATCATGGATGGCTCAGGCGGAGGATACGATCAGACAGGTGTGCCCCTTGGAGAACATTAGGCGTGGAGAGGAGTGGGTCAGAGTGCCAGCGGAGCAGTCAGACTTGTGCAGAGTTATAATCACATTAAGCCGGGAGTGCAGGGAGTGGCCAGCAGGGGCCACGGAAGTGGAAATCCAGCAACTAATTCAGGACAATGCTCATTCGGGTGATGTGATTATCTACACAGATGGTTCGGTGTCAAGAGGTGAGAGAAGTGGCTGGGGGTTCATAGCCAAAGCTAATGGTCGATGTTTGGGGCAGGAGAGCCTGGCATATGATACCACAACATCCAGCTTAAGAATGGAGGTGGAGGCAGTCACTGCGGCTCTCCGCTGGATGGAGAATACGACACACACACACATCGTGATTGTAACTGACTCAGAAAGCATGCTGACGAGGGTGAGGACGGGCAGGCTTGCTTCGCTTCGGAGGTCACGGGTGACAAGCATCATCTGGATCTTTTTTCCGGGGCATGCCGGTATGCTGGGAAATGAACAGGCGGACAGATTGGCTGGCTCTGCAGAACTTGGTGGATTATTGATACATGACAAGGCAGACGTGGTTGCGGTCTTGTGGGAGCACGTTCACACCACGGAGGAGCAAATGGATTACCATGGTTTGGCAAGAATGAGACAGCGAGGAGTGACGAGGAGATCTGGCCGACGCTCAACGCTCAGAGGAAAGGCGAGACGGACTTATAATCAGAATGCTACTGGTACTATTAGTGTTGGAACTCTTCACTGGCTGCTGAGAATGGGGACGGAGCACTTGTGGGAATGCCCCGAGTGCTGTGATGTCGATTCCTAAATCAATCAACTAATTATCTATTCTTCAAAACAATGTTTTCCGTTGTGAATTTCAATAACGAAGACACAAACAATGTATTGCACAATTTATTGCCAGGAGTATTTCGCTATTTCTCGTCGGGTGCATAGCACAGTAACCACAGCAAACAAGACTTGGTAGTCACTTTACTACTACCGTGGTGACAATTAAATATTTGAAAATGTGATTTGTGTATTTCGTTTGGAAGGATTCAAGACGTTACTTCATTATATGAGATACCGCGGAACATGCCAGGCAATACATTGTGCAATGTTATTCATTATTTAATTTTACCCATACCCTGTTCAACCACAGAAGAGAAGTTATAATTAAGGCCCATCCCATCCTAAGATTAATGATCCTGTGACCGAATCAGTCACATTTCGGATATTGAGAAGGAGGAAGAGGAGCAGGAGCAGGAGAAGAAGAAGTAGAAGAACAACAATAACAACATCATCAAGAATAAGAAGAAGAAGAAGAGAGAAAGAAGGAAGAAAAGAATAAGAAGAAAGAAGAAGAAGGAAGAAGAAGAAGAAGAAGAAGAGAAAGAAGAAGAGAAGAAGAAGAGAGAAGCAGAAAGAAGAAGAAGAAGAAGAAGAAGAAGCAGAAGCAGAAGAAGAAGAGAAGAAGGAGAAGAAGAGAAGAAGAAGAAGAAGAAGAAGAAGAAGAAGAAGAAGAAGAAGGAGAAGAAGAAGTAGAAGCAGCTGAGGAGGAGGAAAGCGATACGTAAAAGGAGGAGGAGAAGAGAAAGACGAATGTTTTGTGTGTTTGTATATCCCTTACTTAAAGCTATTTGTCCACATTAAATATACTGTTTTAAAAAAAAACGCATAGCTATCGAAAGCACACGCATAGCTATCGAAAGCACACACATAGCCATGATATTCAATAAATTTGTTAATGTAATGAGTTAATTGTTCAAATTGCACACAAGAATACCCTAGGGTTCAGAAAACCAAGTGACAGTGTGTTGTATCTGGGTCACGAGAGATTTTTGGCTACAGGCTTTCCCGTGAGTATGGTGTGTGACCTCCTCTTGCATCGATTATCGACTGGCATCTCCTGGGCATGGATGCGATCAGACATCTGATGTAGGCCTGTGGGATGGCTGCCCACTCTTCCTGGGGTGCCTGGAACAGTTCACGACGATTGGCTGGAGCAACGTCTCGGCGACAAACACGTCTATGCAGCTCATCCCACAGGCGCTCAATCGTACTCATGTCTGGAGACAGGGATGGCCAGGGAAAGTAGAGAATGTTGTTGGCAGCCAGAAATTGCGTGGTCAACCGTACACAATGGGGTCTGCATTATCCTGTTGAAAACACAAAACCTTTGGGTAGCCAAAGATGGAAGGACAGTGGGTCCGAAGGAATTTCATTGAGCGAATACGATGGGCGCATTAAAGCCTCCTTCAATGTGAACCAATTGACTCCTTCCGGTGTAACTGATCAGTCCTCACACCACTGCACCTCCACCACCGTGCGGCGGAGCTTCATTTTCCGCAACTGTGGGCAAAACGTTCATTTCATCCACGGTAGACCCTTCTCCGTCTATCATGACGCTGCAACAAGAAGAACGATTTGTCACTAAACCAGATACATCTCCATTGGTTGTCTGCTGCCCAGAGACGATACTGGTTAGCCCAAAAAGTCGATTCTGGCGATGGCGGCCTGTAAGAACAGGTCCACGAGGTCGTTGTGCCTGAAGTTCAGCGTCATGAGGTATATTCCGGAGTTTGATCAGACACATGACGTCCTTGCAGGCAATGGCTGGGCAGTTGAGGAAGATGTTGTAACCCTGTCTCTGAGATGACGAAGCAGAATAAAGCGACCATCCACTGCTGTTGTCACTTTCGGTCGTCCACTGCGATGCCTGTCTTTAACTGAGCCAGAGGCTTGGAACCTGTGACAAAGTCGACTGATGGTACTCTGATGCACGTTTAGGTGCCTGGCAACCTGACTTTGACTTTCGCCTGCATGTAGTCAACCAATAGCAATGTTCCTTAAATTTATCGATTGAGACGCCATAGTTGTTTGAAAATGAGCTGAATTGTTTTGTGTAGCGTTATCCTTTTATAGGGTTTCAGTTGCGTTGTCGGTGAATAGTGTTCACCCCATATGTTGTTGCTTTCACGTGCGCGCATTATGAGCTGTTGTAAAAGTTGCGTCACAAACAATATTGACCATTGCATTGTAATGATTGCAACCAAAAAATAAAAACAACAACAACCCGAACGCAGTTCAGGTCAACATGTGCATTTGATACTAAAGAACATTTGAGGCTGGTTTTTAAATACCCTAGCACCATATTTTACTTACAAACTCATAAAAACGCACCGTCGGATAGCTATGCGTTTCTTTTTCTTAACCAATCAACCCGAGAGAATGGCAAAATCTATACTTCCAAGCAAACTTGTGTATCGGAATTTTCTAGAATCAGGTGTCGGTCCTCATTTGACTCGAGGCTTTTGAAAATGTCACTCAAATGTTATTGATAATGTCTGGCATCATTTTCCTCTCTGCTACCTTTCAAATCACAAGTAGGAAGACAAAAGCATGAGACAGAAGAAGATCTGATGGGACGAATGTGAACATTTTGTGACAACAGGCAAACGTTTAGGAGCCGACGACTAGGAAGGTAAAGACATCAATGCCTGTATAGGAGTCTGCGTGGCGAAGTGCTCGCGCTCCGAAGGTTGTGGGTTCGATTCCGGGCTACGTCGTTCGGTTCGAAAGTGCAATGTTCTCTGATCTCTTAGAGACGGGCAGTCACGATCGCCATCGCTTGTTGGCATGTCAAACGATAGTGAAAACAATGGTAACGATGAATATAATTATGTTGAAGATGGTAATACAAGTTGCTATTACTGTAAGTTATATTAGTTTTGCGGCCATTTTGACTTACTTTTCCAGCACACATTGTACTTGTGCACAGTTATCAGTAGAAGAATCACACAGATGATTGCAGTGAAAACAGTGACAACCAATGATAATGTACCTGAAACATAGTAATATAATAGATGCAACACGATGGGATGATGAATTCACACATAACACACAGAAAGCCTCAATTAAGCACACATGATTGTCTTGGTATTGTCTGATATTGTTTGCCATATTATGGCATTGTCTGATATTGTTTGGAATATTATGGCATTGTCTATTGTTTGGAACATAACGGCATTGTCTGATATTGTTTGGAATAGTATGACATTTTCTGATATTGTCTGGAATATTATGGCACTTTTTGGGTTATGGATTATTAAGTCTTCACAAGACAGAAAGCTGTAGGCTTGTTATTGTGACCCGAATTGGGAGAATGCAGGAAACAGAATAGCCTGTGTTGGTTGTCATAACAAGGGAGACCACTTTTGCATTGATTAAACAAAGGGGAGAGAACATTTCTGAAATGGATAGTCTGCCCCTGGAATCATCTGATGTATTGCCATCAAAGGAACGTCACTAAAATAACCCAAGGTTCTTTGACAAAAACATGACTTGTTTACAGTAGTGTAGACCAGAAAGTTGACTGGAGCTGACGTGTTTCTGTACCGCTGTTAGGAATTCGAGGGGAGCATCTACAGTGTTGATCTAATTAAAGATTAAATAACATGTGTCTTTATGGCAAATAGTAGAGGCCATCCAGGAGTGATGCGGTGTTGCATAAGGTATTAACTATAGTGTATTTAGACCTAATTAATATAGGCAGTAGCCTTGTTAAAACTAGCTAGGGTGAGGAAATAATTAGCTCTGCTAGTTGAGAATAGAGTAGTGAAGTGATGATTAGCTCTGCTAGTTGAGAATAGAGTAGTGAAGTGAGAATTAGCTCTGCTAGTGAGAATAGTGTAGTGGGGTGATATTTGGAGAGATTAAGGATGGGTTGGGAGATGGGGAAAGTGTCCAATAGTGGGATCTTTCAGTGGGGTGCCCACTGGGGTTCTGCACTCTGTTTATTGGCCTTTCCTTGTCATAGCCCGATTCGGACCTAGGTGATGAGCTCATCTGCTCTATGACAGAGTTTAGTTAGCTGAAAAATATCTGAGCAAGGCCGTAGGCTTACACTCAGCCGGTAGGATCAGTGGCTAGTGCTATCACCTGATGTGTTATTTCTCTAACAGGTTCCGTGCCAGTTACGAGGAAGCTCTACACTCGTTTTGAAGAAGTTAAACTCTGATTGGAAAGAACACCAGCTGAACAGTCAGTGTTTTTCTTACGGAAAATGAATAACGTCCAGGAAGAAAGGTTGTATAATAATGTTTACGCTGGACTCATGATCAGGAGGGTCCACCATAACATGGCTCAGAAGAGCAAAACCATATAACGATTCCTGTGTGTTAAGGTTCACCTAGGATGGGTGATGTTTGTTGATACACCACATATCATACGAACAATAGTAACTAAACGAGAACTTTAAATGTAACATTCACATTGTGTGGTAGATTCCAGTGAAATATTACAAGGGACATTGTACTTGAGACCATATAGACATTAGATAGGATCAAGTATATTAACAATAACAGTGATACCTAATTTCACAGTACAGGAGATTTGTACATTTTAGGAACTATAGGAACTTATAATGTGCAGTGTGCAACCGGTCCATGATCAGTGGTAAATTATAGACAGTATCTATTTCGGATGATCATGTAGATGGATTACCAGATAGCTACAGAAGAAAGTCAGTGTCTAAAAGGAGAAATACATCACTGGGTGAGGCTGTCTTGTGCCGACCTAACGTACTGTGGTGTGTCCTTGCAAGGATGAACTGACTGTGCTATTGATCTGACACGTCACACATTCTTCGCATACGCTTCTCACATACATTACACTTTTCTTTTAATAAATTAATTGTGATTAATTTTTAGAAGCTAGAGTTGTTGAGTATGTTGCGTTGGGGAAGAATGAGAGGGGGCATGATACAGCAGTGATAGGGAGAGAAAGAGGTGTCCATAAACTGACGGAGTTTTGTAGACGGATTCTAGTGGTTTCTCCAGGATAATGATAAGGGGTTAAAATATAATGTGGGTGTTAATTCCTCTCACTCCAGGGACGACACTTTAAACGGATACACGACAACTGTAAGGTAGTGTGTTGGCTATAAAGTGTTGTGTTGGTTGAGTGATGTTGTGTTGGCTGTAGGGTGTTGTGTAGGCTGTAGGTTGTTGTGTTGGCTGTAAGAGTTGTGCTGGCTGTAAGGTGTTGTGATTTAACAGTGTTTTGTTGATGATTGGTGTATTGATGGTTCTATGGTGATTTAGAGATTATATGGTGTTTTGTTGGGTGTGTGGTGTTTTGTTGTTTCTGGGGTGGTTTGTTGGTTCCGTGGTGTGTTGGTGGTTGTAAGGTGTTTTGTTGGTTGTATGGTATTTTGTTGTTCATATGGTGGTTTGTTGGTTCTATACTGTGTTTGCGGTTTAATGGTGTTCTTTTTGGTTTCATGGTGTTTTGTTGTTTGATGGGTGGTTTGTGTGAGCGTATGGATTAGTCATGTTTTGTTGTTTTAGCGGTGTTTTGTTGTTTAAGTGGTGTTTTGTTGTTTAAGTGGTGTTTTGCACACAAGTAAACTTAGATCTGGAGGTGGACTAGGTGAAATGACCGAGACAGCCATAAGTATATGGTCAGTTATATGGGCAGATCCTTAAAGGCCGACACTCCCGTCTCTCTCTATGTCACTCACCATGTTTCCCCCACGTCGCTCCATGGTCACCTATCGATGTGTCATCTCTCACAGTAGAGGAAGTGGTACCTGTAAGAAATACACAAAATGTAAGAAGAATATAGTTCAAGTTTCTCAATTAGTTTACAAGTTTGTCTTTTGTGATAAATAGCAAGATTTGACTGACTGACTGTTACCTGGCTGACTTGACAAATGATAGTTTGTAAAATGGAGTTCTACATCTCAGTAACTCAAAGCCTGGGCTGAATTTAGAGACTATGTGTTGCCCATGCAGCATGGTCTCTCTCTCGGCCTGCCTTGTTTACTCCAAATAAAAGGTGACACCAATACGCCTGGAACAAGACAAGCTGCAGAAGCTGCCAGATCAGCAAAGCAATGATCTAACTGTCCACATGTCAGAGCTTCCATCCTAGACCACTTGTCGGCCAGGACTTAGGGCCTGGCCTGCCCCAGTCGTGACATTTAGTCTTTAGATTGCATTTCCTCGCACCAGGGTAAGGCACATTGTGGGTTGTCGGGTTTGGTAAGCGCCGCCCAACATTCGTCAGAAAGCAGGTAGTACCGTCTAATGTCATACGATAGCTCAGTCATATCTGACTAAGATCTTACTTTGATAGCAATCTTGTTAACGGAAATGTAATTAGGAAAGAACCACACACACGCACATATACACACACGCACACAAGAATATTATGTTTATGTGTGTAACATGCATAGGTCTATGCAAATTGGAAGGTTAACGGACTAGCTAGGGATGTCATTATACTGGTAGGAACAACTGAGTCAGAAAAGTAAACAGACGTGAGGCCAAGAAGGTTAATTACACATTTTCAACAAACGCGGTAGTCCCAGACTAGATGATGCTTTAGTCACGGACTCATATATAAATCGTCATGGAGGGGAAGCCCGAAATATGGTTAGGGTGTCTTGATGTAAATCACTGGTGGAAAGATAAAACGTGACCGGAAACTAATAGATTAAGGGAACCTAGAAAGGTAATGGTGGTGGAATGTAGATTGAGGGTGAAAAGGGTTAAATGGTGTGGTTCGTGGTAGGTCCGCGAAGAGGGGATAAAAAAATGCAGCTGGGAAAATTACGGGGAGTTGAGTTTTTAACCAGACAGTGGAGGTCTGGGTCTGGCAGTGAGTCTTGGGCTGAGGTGTAGGAGACATCAGCCAGGTTAAGGACAGTTGGTCGTAGGGCGAAATCGGAGGAACTTCAGCCGGGAGGATCTTGAAGCACTGAGTATCGCACGAGTGAGGTTGGAGCTGAGTCAAGAGAGAGGAGACTCAGAGGAGATTATTAGATCCACGAACGGAGAAGAGTCTGTAACAGTGTATCGTGTGAGGCCGAGAGACAGCCATAGTGAGATTGCTGGAGTTAATGTGTTATATTATAAGGGAAGTGTGCAGGACCGGAATAGGTATCACCTATATACATATATGTCAATGTTGACTGTTCCTGGAATATACTTTATAGCATCGTGTTGTGTTACAATTAAAAGATTATGTGCGCCGCCGGGTCGTTGATTTATCGTTGTTGATCGGTCATCCAACATCACATGCACTCAGACATCCCTAGACAACTATAGCCAAATCTCTATATTAAACATAACCAATTTGTGTCAATGTGTAACCAATAAGGTTGTACAGTGTAAAAACCAGAAATGAATAAAGCCGTACAGTGGGAAAGCAAGACATAAATGGGGTAAAGGCAACAACTGGATACGTCCAGTCCAATATGGCAGATAGGCGGCCGATCCGTTAAGGCCTTGGGGTGTCGTGTGCTTCTGACCACGGTTTGCTGATGCATTTGTAGCACATGGTTCAGTCGCCCAGCTACAGAGTTAAGTACTTGGTTCCCTTCATCATATCATAGAAATGGAATTACGATAAAACACGTGTTTTACAATGAAAAGGATAGTCAGGATTACCTTATTTATGACTTCAAGATTTTCTCCTGGAGCAGCCACAAGCCAGTGGACCTCTGACTCCATTTTTGCAACTTGTCTCATTGCTTGCAACAGAACTTGACGTTTCTGTGGTAAAGAACTGTATCACTCATTTGCTGTATGTTTTAGTAAAATGTTACGTACATGTCCTTTACAGAACATCCCAATCAATCTCAACATTGTTTGGATGTTTGTGATTTTCTGGACAATTTTACGTTCACTATTTTACTGTTGTATTATGAACGGAAGACACCCATACTATTCAAAACAACGTATTCCCCCAGTTGCTATGTAAAACAGGAGGACTTCCTGTTCAGAGTTAGACTTCCGTGGAGATAGCCATCTCCACATTCGAACAATATCAGCAACTGTGTATTAATTATTTCAGCCACAGTATTATTCCTTCATTCACCTCATACGATATGTAATTCTGCAGTATGCACCTCACGAGATGCAGAGAAATATACCAAGCAACAAATCGTGCAATATGTTGTTTGTGGCTTCTGTGTTTAAAGATACCATGAATACCTTAGAATGAAAGGAATGGACACTACAAATCTAATTTAACATGTTCAATAAGTAAATGTTGTGAAGAGAAAGAGAGAGCGAGAGAGGGAGAGAAAGAGAGAGCGAGAGAGGGAGAGAGAGAGAGAGAGAGAGAGAGAGAGAGAGAGAGAGAGAGAGAGAGAAGGCGAGAGAGAGAGAGAGTTGCCGGGTCATTGCATTGTATCTACATCTGATTCAGTGTCAGCCACATTAGTTGACATTCCACATCGAGCACATCAGCCATGGAGTGCCGATTGGCCCAAATATAGGCCGAACACCACATTTTCAATAGCCTTAAGGCGTGGAATAGGGTTTTCTCCTGTTTCTCATCTCATTTTATTAATCTCATCTCATCATCTCATCTCATGATCTCACCTCATCTCATGTTGTTACTCTTGTGCTTTGCGGTGTTGAGGTGAAGCATAAACAGTGGTAGAGTGCCCGTTTATGGCGTAATATATCGAGATTCCCATTAAGGCTGTTATTCCTATACTGTTTAACTGTTTAAAACTTCAATTGTATTTATTAGTAATTCTGTTCTTTTGCGGTTTATTTTTTTTGTTTTATTTTTCTTTTTTTTTGCGAAGGGGGATGTCTCCAAGTGAAGAAGTTGCTAGTGTATCGAAACGTTTAGTGTGTGACTGTGTGCTAGCTTATAAACTGCAGGATCTACAAGATATCGGTTGGTGCATGGACTATTGTTGTGTGTCCCACGCCCTGACACCTATATGACGTGTCTGCCCTACATTACTTGCCTTCCTTTCTTCTTCTTCTCTTCCTGCATTTATTTCAGTGATGTGCTAGGGAGGAAAGGGAGAAGATGCAATGATCTTTTATGTCCTCTTTCTAATGCTCTTTGTAAGTTGGTCATTATTTCTCTACTGTTGTTCTTGACACCATAACCCCATATTTTACGTGGTCTTCCCCTGGCTCTGTCTCTATTACATTGTTTCAATGTGGCTCTTTGTGATATTTGGTACCAGGGCATTCTTGTGAGGTACCCAAAACCATTTAAATTGTTGTTCTGTAAATAAGACTGGTTTCAGACCTTTTTCTGATTTTCTTATTCCTAGTTCTATCTCTCACGGTTACACCCGCAGCTCTTCTACGGCATCTGATCTCAGTTATTATGATTTTGCTCTAATTAGTTGCAGTAAGCGTCCATATTTGACGTAATGTCCGCCCAGTAATAATTCTTATGAGATTAAGTGACCTGCCGGAGACTAACAAGTGACACAAATGACAACTCCTTGATATTTAACATTTAACTCATGACATTTAACTCATTTAACTGACATGTCGCCGTCTCTCTGGCTAAGGGGTTACAACACTTTCTCCGTAATCCCGTTTATCACGCAGAGTCTCGTAGCGGGAGAGAACTGGGAGCGGTTCGACCCCACGCTGGTGACTTGCGGGATACTGAGCCGGCCGCTCAGAAAGCAATGGCAAACTACTGAGCGTAATCTTGCCAAGAAATCAACAGACAGCTGAAAGATGCTGCTGTTGACAGCGATGTCCTGTAAAGGATATGCACACACACACACACACACACACACACACACACACACACACAAACTAACTCACCACTCACCGGAGCTATTGACTGTAGCAAGAGACACAGAATGTGATATCTGGCTTCCACCCACCAAGCATGTATAATTACAGCCGAACTGTTGATTCCCAGTTGGGTTGTAGTTGGTTAGAAATATGTCCAAGGAAATGTTCTTTTCGTTTCTGTTGAGTAGAGGAAGTACTCTGGTCGGTTAAAAAAGCAAATGGAGGTGTTCATCTATACGTGTCGCTCGTTGACACTGATTTAAGACTTGAACACGGTCAATGATGTTGCGATCAAACCAGCTAACTCGGTCAGAATAAACAAGATATACAAACACTAACCGTTGCAAACAGAAATACGACAATACCAGTCAGTATAAACATGAGTACAGAAATGTTCATGTAATCTGAAATGAGCGCCGTGCATTGTGTGCCCCTTATGTAAAATAAATAAAAAGAAATAATAAAAATGACCTTCCTTTTTGGCAATAATTCTTACTGAGTATCATCATCATCACCTAGTGCCCCGCCGGCTGGTGTGGGCGATCATGTTTCGCCACAAATTTCAATCTCCGACGGCATGGATCAATTAATGTTTTGACTCCCTTCGGTACCATGACACAAGAATTGCAAAAATGTCCTCGCGTTGTCTACCTCTGACTCTCGTTCCACAACTCTTTCCAGTTGTCACATATTCCAGTTTTTTTATTTCTTCTCATAATGTGGCCAAGTAAATTAAGACTGCCTCTTTCTGATGTTTGTGATAAGTTGTCTTTGCGACTTATTTTAAGTTGCATGTCCTTCACAGGACGTAGCAGTCAACCCCAGCATTTTAGCTGTTCGTGATTCCTGGGCAAATTTTAAGTTAAGTAGTTTGGCATTGCTTTCTGAACGACCGGCACCTATACCTTTTTTCGAAAAAAGCAGCACTGCTGTGCTTCGAACCCGCGTATAAGGGCTCAGCTTCCCTCAAAATGTCCATATTGTTCATTTTGATTGTCCAATTAATGTTCAGCATTCTTCCATAAAACCATATCTCCAAGACTTCCATGGATTTTTGGGTCTGTTTACTAATTGTCCAGATTCACAATCATATTTTAAGATTGTTCCTATGTAACATGAAAGAACTCTTTTTCTAAGGACAAGGACTTATTGTACAAATTGTCCTTCATTTAATAGAAGTGTTTGGATGTCCTATTCTGCTCTATATCTCAGAGATGCATCTTCCACCTGATGTTATCCGTGTGCCTAGATATCTGAATGTCTGCACTCGCCCCAAAATTACGTCATTTACTTAAGTTGTACATTTAGGCACAATCTGTTTCTTTGATAGCACCATGACTTCTGTCATTGTATTATTAAAGCTAAGGCCCGTTTTTTTAAAAATTTTCTACAACCGCTGCAACTGTCATTTCCTGTAGATCTTTCTGACTTAGTGCTATCAAGATGGTGTCATCAACATATTCATTCATTCATTCATTCATTCATTCATTCATACGTTCGTTCATTCATTCATTCATTTATTCATTCATTCATTAGCATGTCATTTGCAGAACTTCGCTCCCATAACAACCGCCCGGAAAACTGCTCGATCGTAAGCAAGATGACCCGCGTCTGATACAGCCATCTGGAGATCATCTGTCACATCCTGCACTCATCTTCTCTTTGGCCTTCCTCTTCCTCTCTTCCCTGACATATACCACTCCGCCCCCTCTTTTGTTCTCTCCAAACTTTCGTGACGTTTCAAGTGATCAACATATTTCAATTTTCTTTGTTTGATCGTCTTTAGAATCTAACGTTCTTCATTATTCATATCTTGTCGTATGGTTGCATTTGTTCTTCTCTGTATCCAAGATATTCTTAGAACCCATTCTATAACATCTATATTCAAAGGCATTTATGCTCTGTTCAGTTTATTTAGTAAGTGTCCAGGTCTCACAGTCGTATGTTGCAATGGGAAAGATGCATTCACTTAAAAATTTAATTTGTTTAGGTGTCTCTGTCCAACGTATTAATTTATTCAGTTGTTTTAGTCTTTGAAGAGCAATAGATATTTGTCTTTTAATGTCTGTCATTGTGTCACCATTGTTGGTAATCAATGACCCAAGATATTCAAAATATTCCATAAACTCCAGTTTGTCCTCATTAACATATATTTCTTTCTCCATAATAGTTTTATCTGTATGCATTATCTTTGTTTTTGCTACGTTAAGATATAAGTTGCGATGTTCACTATTCTTTTTGTTGAGGTTATTAAGTTTTCTATACCATTCTGTGATGTGGATAGTAATATTGTATCATCAACATATCGAATTTCCGGTATTTAATGATCACCGATATTTAAGGCATCATATTGCTCCCTGTTTATATCATCTCTGACAATTCTCATTATAATTTTGGCGTACAGGTTAAACAAATAGGGGGACAGCACACAGCCCTGACAGACTCCTTGCTTGATGCCATACCAATCTGATGTCTCACCATCTATTCTAACCGTTCCATGTTGGTCTGGACAAAGCATTTGTATGAGTTGTACTACATGTGATGGAAAGCCCATTTTCCTCATGATTTCCCAAAGTTTGTGAAGTTGTACGCAGTCAAATGCCTGTGAATAATCCACAAAACATGAGAATAGGTTTACATTAAATTCTCTACACTTCTCTGTTATTAAACGCAAGTTAAGTATGTGATATCGTGTTCCTCTTCCTTGTCTTAATCCAGTTTGACCACGTTAATCTCTTCTTTCATTTTCTTACGGTCTTCCCATTATGATTTTTAGTAGAATTTTACTTGCATGGCTGATCAGGACAAGAGTTCTATAGTTGTTTCTTTTTACATAATGCGTGATAGATGTGTAAGCTTTCTTCTCATCCCGCTTTAATTAGTTCAGCTGGTATCTCATCACATCCAAGTGATTTACCATTCTTCAGGGTTTTTATTGCCCATACAATTTCATCTAATCAGGGTTCAGGTTCTGTCTCTGCTGTCATTGTCATCAATAAAGCGTAAACTAGTTATTTTGTGTCCACCGACCAGGATCCCTGGCATATTTTCTGTATTTCTCATTATATGGTCACGTTACAATGAAAACAAATCAGGAGACATTACACAACGTTGTGTTACACCCTTCTTTACACACTGAAGTATTCCTACCAGGTTGTTGATTCTTATGGCTGTTGTTTGCTGTCAATATGTTCTTTATTATTCGCAAATCTTTGCCGTCAATGTATAGTTGCTCTAGTAATTTGATTGTTTCCTCTCGTGTTGTGTGCAGCGTATGAAGCATAAGTACAGATCTGCCTTTACTTTTAATAGTTTCCTGAGAATATATATATATACAAAGAGAAAACACCTGGTCCTCCAGGTGGGGGTTGAAGCGTGGGGTTAACATCCCCACCTTTGTAAAAAACTATTTGTTACGAAACAGATACATGAGCCTCAGATTCGACTGACTTATCTGGACAACGACCTTGGAACGTTAAGGGACCTTTGGAATGTCGGACACTATATCGAGCTGGAGCGGCCGGAGAACTAACCCGGGAGCTGGTTGAATATCAAATGATATAACAGCAATTCAAGAAATAAGGTGGCCAGGAGAGGGTACTTTAGAGCAAAATGAATGATTATAATATATGGGAAGAAACACCCAAAATAAACATGAATTAGGAGACAGGTTTTGTCATCAAAAAAGCGTTATGGGGGAACGTTTAAACTTTAAAGCTTTAATGACAGGATTAGTAAATTACGAATAAAAGGTAAATGAAAAATATAAACGATGATTAATGTACATGCACCTACTGAAGAAAAAGAAGACGATATTAAAGAAGACTTTTATAATGATCTGGAAGATGTCATAGAAGAAAACCCCAAGAATGGACATCCTGATTGTGCTGGGAGACTTCAATGCAAAATAGGTAGAGAGCAAACTCATTAAAAAGTTGCCGGTATGGAAATACTACATACAACTTCAATGATAATGGATGAAGAGTCATCAACCTGGCAGAAGCCAATGGACTGTAGATCAGTAGTACCAGACTACAAAGAAAAGATACACATAAACAAGCATATGAAATCATGTGACAAGAGAACCTATAATCTAATAGATCACATTTTAATTAACAACAAAAATGTATCAAACATACTAGTTAGAAGCTATAGAGGAACTGAGTGCCACAGCGACCACTTCTTCGTTGGGGCAAAATTTAAAATAAAAATTAATAGAGCTTTCTATGCTAAACTACAAAGGTTACACCCAACCTATAACAGAGAAAAACTACAGAACTTACAGTCAGAAGACATTTGGCAGATGAAATAAAAATGTAAACTTGATATTCTACAAAACCCGTTGGAGAAAGCGTTGACCAAACTTGGGTTGAACATCAAGAATACAATTCAAACTACCGCAGAAAGATGTCTCGGTGTGTTAACCACGCATAGAAAATAACAGATGGTTCAATCCATAAGTGTGAAGAAGCAGCATTAGGAAGAAGAATGGCCAGACAGTAAGACTAAATGAGATCACAACATCCAAAATGAATAGCAATATAGAACTTAATGTAAGAGTCTATAAAAATTGTTCGGCAGCAGAAGCGAGAATATAGGAGCAATATAATCAAAGATATGGAAACCAATCACCAGAAAAACGAATTCAGAAAGATTTTTAAAGAACTGAAGTCAAATCAAATCAAATCAAATCAACTTTATTAGGGTCACAAATTGGGCGCGCAGGCCTCTTACATTCGGCCCTATCCAACCACTCGTCTTTCGTTCATCAAGAGCATTATACATTTACATAGGAAGAAAAATAACATTGTGAAATGAATGTTGTAATACTAAACAGGCTAATTACCATGTTTGAGGCCCATCACCCACCTACCGATACATCAACCCCACCACACACACACCCCCACCTACCCACAGCACACGCACACCAAGGGACACATACATACCCCACCAACCGACCCATCCCCCTCCCAGCACATCGACCACCCATACACATTGCCCTCACCTGATCCCCCAATCAAAACACATTCGCCACCCACAAAATTCCCCCACCAAACCACACATCCCAGCGCCCATCCACATACACATCCTAACCCACACATCCTCTTCCCACCCACAACCTCAACCACCCATCCCCCAGCCATATCTCCATCGACAACATATTCCCCACCCGCGCACACAATCCCCCACCAACCCGCACATCGCAAATCCACTCCACATCCCCAAACCATACACACACATCCCCCCAACTGACATGTCCCTCCCCCCCCCACCACACACACACACATCTCCCTAACCACCCATACATCCCCAATCCACTCACACACACCCCACCACCCACACATACACTTCAACCCACCCACACATGCCTTAACCTAATCCCCCACCACACAATCCCCCACCCGCACATCACATAACCCCCTACCACGCACTATTCCCAACCCACGCACCACACACACACATATCCCTCACCAACACATCCCCACTTACACACCACACACATATCCCCCACCCCAGATACCACACAATATTCCCACCCACACCCACACAGATACCCTTACCCATCCACCCCACATACCCCCACTCACACACACAAAAAATCCCCCACCCACACACACATTCCTCACCCACACAATATCCCCACCAACACACCACACTACCTCTCATCACCCACACACGCATTCCCTACCAGTCCACCAACACACACTCACTCACGCATACATCCTCCACTACGCACCCACACACCCCACCCACCCACACCCCAACCAAACATCTCTTGATCACAATACCCCTACCCACACACATCCTCCACCCACTCACACATCCCACCCCGACACATACAACTCCCTCACCCACCTACCATCTCCTAAGGCCACTCACACACACACCCACCCACACATTCCCCATCCACGCACACATCTCCCACCCACACACCCCCACATACTTCCCCCAACCACCACACATCCCCTACTCACCCACACATATACCCCACCCATACGCACATTCCCCGCACCCATCACACACATCCCCCACATCACACACTATCCTCCACCCACACACATATCCTCACCCATACCACCACAAACATACCCTCCGCCCACACATCATTCACACATCCCCCACCAACACACCGCATACATATCTCAAACCCACACACCATACACTTCTCCCCACCCGCCCTTGCATCCCCAATCCACCGAACACAACCCCGTACCCACACAACCCCGCCTCCCACACATACTTCCTCAAACCATCCACACATCTCCACCCATATAAACACACATCCCCCGCATCCGTCCCATACACATATCCTCCACCCATACACACAACCCCCACACCCATTCCCACACCCCTACTTTCACCCCGACACATCCATCCACACATCCCACCAACACCCTCAAATATTACTACCCACCAAAACTCACACACCCCAACCCATCCAAACGCATACCTCCACCCACACATCCCCAACCCACACATATCCCCACACTCACACACATCCTCCACACACACTCACACTTCCTCACATCTAGAGACATACAAAATGTCTCACGTTAGTATTGAAACTAGTATGAACAAACTCCCACACTTTACTCACACACATACACTGACAATTGTCATGAGCAGTCTCATAAAAATGTTAAACATGGAGAAAAATGTGTACATAAAAAGTATGTGACGTAAAAATAGTGGTGCTCTCTCTCTCTCTCTCTCTCTCTCTCTCTCTCTCTCTCTCTCTCTCTCTCTCTCTCTCTCTCTCTCTCTCTCTCTCTCTCTCTCACACACACACACACACACACACATTCACTCTCACGCTCACACATTCACTCTCCCGCTCACTCATTCACTCTCACGCATTCATTCTCCCGATCACTCATTCACTCTCACGCTCACTCATTCACTCTCCCGCTCACTCATTCACTTTCCCGCTCACTCATTCACTCTCCCGCTCACTCATTCACTCTCACGCTCACTCATTCTGTCTCTCATTCACACTCACTGACTCTCTCACTCAAACTACAGTAATGAACATTAGTTTATATTATGCATGATAAAATCAAATGGTATTTAACTGATATTATGACAGATGAGAATGAAGTCAATGAAACGAGGGCACCAACACAACACATATGATTTAAAAGACAAAAATCGGAATATCATAAATACCAATGAAGAAATGAGTAACACATGGAAAGAATACTTTGTTGAATTACTAAATTGTGAAGCCCAAGTAACACTTTCCCACAGGAAGAGGTTATAACATGTGAACCACAAATTGAAGAACCTACATTTGAAGACATCCTATATGTAATCACACGATTTAAAAACAATAAGGCAACTGGTACTGATGGAATCGCTGGTGAATTTATAAAGGCAGGCGACCATGCATTACATCTAAAGCTATACGAGCTAATAATAAAAATCTGGAGGACAGAAGAATTACCCCAACTGGACATGTCTAGCTCTGACGCCTCCATGCTGTCGCGAACGAGAATCGCCGTTCCCAGATGTCGTCTGTTGTAGAAACATTTGAAGCCGGCAATTCGGAGTGGCTGATCGCCCAGTCTCATCTCCTGGAGTGCTACAATGTCGTTCCTGTAAACTAGGGTTTCTAAAATAGAGCCCCGTTGTTTTACACTGGCACAGTTCCAATATAGAATACGGATGTTCCTGAGTCCTAGACGGTGACACTTGAGTCTAAAACGCCTCAAACCACCGCGCTTACCTTGCTTCTTTGTCCCTGCGCGGCTACGACGCCGCTTCGTTATGATGACTGCTGACAGCTCGGAAAACACACGTTGTTCCGCCATGTTGAAAAAACGTAAACACAGACTGCTGAGAACCACACACGCTGCTGAAAATTCACTCAAGGAAGGCTTCGCTCGATGCACGAACTCCGTAGCACCCGCGCAGATCTTGAGTAGAAACTCCTGGTTTTACATTCTGGCACACCAATTACACGCAAGAGATGAATAAATCCATCCCCTACGCGAAAAAGTTAACGAACACAAAACAACACGACCGTCCGTCGCCATCTTGAGAGTGATGTCATTTTCTGTGTGGGGAGGGGTGTGGGGAGAACATGAGGTTTGGGACAGTGACGATATACAAATACAGGCGTTGAGAGTTCATTCCAGTATACCATTCGTGTTGGTTAATGTTTATGCCCGCAATGCGAGTGTGGACGCCCAGAAGTGGCAGTGCTTAAGTGAAGTGGCATATTAGGCCACGAGAGAAATGTTATTTTCTGTGGTGACTTCAACGCTAAAGGCAGATCATGGGGAAACACTTCCTCCAATACACAAGGGGAGGAGCTCGAGACTGCACTGGAAACCATCGACCTGGTTTGTATCAACAGTGGCTGTGTCACCAGGACAGCAAGCCGTCCAGGCGATGAGGACAGTGCTATTGATCTGGCGCTAGTTTCACCTTTACTCACTACAGTGTGTAGATGGGGTGTCCTAGGACACCATGGCAGCGACCACCACCCTTGCAGCATATTGGTGGAGAAAGGCAGAACCAGGCAGCACAAGCTAAAGGTAAAGACGTTCCAGTATGACTGTACAGGGCAAGATGTGGTGAGTAAAATAAGACGTGACAAGCGCAGAACGTTTCAGGGCAGGAAAAAAAGCTGGGAGCAGCCACCGTGGTGGAGTTTCGAGGTGGAGAAGACTTGGGTGGATAAGCGTAGTGCTGTAAGGAGATGGCAAAATGCCAAAAAGAACAGAGCTGGTCATCCTAGTCCCTGCTTGCACTTAGAAAGAGAGATGCACACAAAAGTAAGCTATTTCAAAAAAACTGGTCACGGTGGTTAAAAGCGAAAAATGGGCAGAGGTGTGTCAAAGAGTAAGCACAGACAAGTCACTGAATTGTTCTGGCGACTACATAAAAGCATGAGTGGTGTAGTCAAGAATAAGAGCATTTCTGACTTCCAAGGTGCTGACCTCATCTGGCAGAGGACTGACGAGGACAAGGGCAAAGCCCTCTTTGAACGCTACCTTGAGCAGAGCAACCAGACAGACATGGGAGGCCGAAATCTGGCCAAGGAGGTCACCTCAGACAGATGCAAGGCCCAGAACACTTCGGATGAAGACACAGTGACAGTGAAAGAAATCAAGGCTGTGCTTCGACGATCAAAAAACAGTGCTCCAGGTCCTGATGGCATAAGATACGACGACATAAATAGGTGTACCGACAATGAGCTAGAGAAACTAGCAGACATGTACAACAACAGTATAGGGAGTGCTAGCATCAAGGAGGAATGGTTACACAGCTATCTGATTCCCTTGCCGAAGCCTGACAAAGACCACAAAAAATTCAGGGATATCGAATTATAACCATGCAGAATACAATAGGCAAAGCTGCTGGAGAAGATATTGCCAGGAAAATATCAAGCCAACTAGAGAGGCAAGGTGTTTTCCCACCTACCCTGGGTGGGTACCGTCCAAAAAGAGAAACCTGGACCAATGCAGCAGTCTTTGCCCATGATGTCTATGAAGGTTTCCACTCAGGCACTGAAACCGTTGCTGCAGCGATTGATCTTGAGGACGCATACAACAGAGTACCACTGATTTTTTAATGTTTCAGCTTCTTGAACTAAACGTAAGTCCATTCCTCCTTAGTTGGATCGCTGCAGCCCTCTTCCAACGGAAAGTAGTTTTTAGATGTGGCAGTTGGACTTCGGAACCAACAACAATATATCCTGGCCTACCACAGGGATCACCATTATCTCCGGTACTGTTCAACGCCTACACAGCGAGAATCACCAGTGAGCAGATCACTGGACCTGGCAGGACATTGTCATATGCCGATGATGTTTTAGTGTATCGTCAGGGTAAGGATAGAGAGGAGGTTGCTGTGGAACTACAAACCGAACTCAATCGCATAAGTACTTGGTGTGATGAAGCTGGGGCAATGGTCAACCCAACAAAGGCAACAGTGACTTGGTTCTCGTTGAATAATCATATTGTCAACAATCCAACACCAACTGTAATGCTGTGTTCAGAGACGGTGGAAAGAACGCAGGCAATGAATTACCTGGGGATACGGTTTGATCCAAGCCTTGCTTATAATGTGCACATAGACCAGGTGATAACAAAGGCCAAGCGGGGTTTGGCAGCGATGCGGGTGATGGCGGCAGCAAACTGTGAGCAGCGCCATCTATGTCTTCTGTACGAGGGGCTGGTCATGTCTGTTTTGGAGTATGCAATGGCAATCTTGACTCTCAGTCCATAAGCAGATAGAAAGGATGGAAATGATACAGAATGAAGCTATGCGCATTATTCTTGGATGTACAAGAGATACAGCATGAAGGGCGATGCGCTACCTTCTTGATTTTCCAACCATTGAAGAGAGAATACAATTTTGCAGGGCACGCGCCTACCTCAGAATTAACGCAAACACACAACATCCACTGCATAGTGAAATTAGGAAGGTGAAGGGCAGCAGGTTAAAAAGAGGACGGTCGTGGATGGGCCAAGCCGAAGACATTCTTCAACAGGTGTGTTCACTTGAGGACTTAGAACCTGGCGAGGAGTGGGTGCAAGTGCCAACAGACTTCTGCACATCCTTTTCAGTTTGCATCCAACTAGATAGAAAATGCAGACAAGAAAATCCGGCTGCTGTTGAGGCTGAAGTACAAGCGTTGATTTTCGAGAATTCGCTAGACGGTGACGCGGTCATCTACACAGATGGGTCGGTCGTCCGACATGTGAGAAGCTCATGGGCCTTTACAGCTCGGGCCGGAGGTAGAATTGTGAAGGAGGACTCTGGTGCTTTCACTGAAACCACAAGTAGCCTGACCATGGAAGTCATGGCAGTAAGTAAAGCAATAACATGGCTCGAGACACAGACATTCACTAGGGCTTGTTTCCTTAGCGACTCAATGAACATGATCAAGAGGATAGAGGAGGGGTCGATCCGAAGAGAATGGTTGCTGCCTCTGAAGCGGTCTCGGCTGGCAAAGATTAGTTTCATCTTCGTGCCAGGGCATGCGGGAGTACAAGGAAATGAGCGGGCTGACAAGCTCGCAGGTGAGGCTACTGTGGAGGGCGGACGCGCCATGGACCAGGCTGACATTCTGAATGCTCTACGAGAAGTGATACTTTTGCGAGAACCAAGTGATGACTGTGAATCTACAACAATGGCCAGACTGCGAGAGCAGCAAATTAAAAGGGGGTGGCCAAACAAGAACACTACGCAGGAAGCCAAAGAAGATTGATAAACCAACACAGAACTGGCGTCGTTAGCCGCTACACACTGCGGGATTTGCTGAGGAGGGGATCCGAGCACTTATGGACTGAATGGTTCGATGTGCAACGAGGATGATCTGTCGACTAACTAACTAACTAACTAACTAACAGAATTACCCCATGACTGGGAAGAGTCATTATTAATACCTATCTTTAAGAAAGGAGACAAGTTCCAATGTGAAAATTATAGAGGGATATCACTACTGTCTACAAGCTATAAGATACTATCCGCAGTATTACTAAATAGATTAAAACCATATTCAGAAGATATATTAGGTGACTACCAGGCGGATTTTAGGCAAAACAGATGAACAATAGATCCGATATTTATCTTACGACAAATAGCCGAGAAAAATTGGTAATATAAAAAAGATCGCCATAACATTTTTGTGGATTTTAAAAAGGCTTATGATAGTGTCCATAGGAATAGTCTATGGAATGCTATGCAGGAATTTGGAATACCAAGGAAGTTAATCAACATGACCAGACTATGCATGGAAGATACTTATAATATAGTAACATATAAAGGCAGGAAATCAGACCCCATCCAAATAACATCTGGCTTGAAACAGGGTGATGCACTATCGCCGCTACTCTTCAATCTGGCTTTAGAGAAAGTTGTAAGGAAGGTAAAGGAGGAATGTGATATTGGAGGAACATCCAAGCTGCTTGGTTATGCAGATGATATAGATATTATAGGGCAAAGTGAACAAAAGACATTGGAAATATTGACTCACTTAAAGGAAAAAGCCCAACAGATGGGGCTGGTTATCAACCAAGATGAGACAGAATATATGGTAATTTCAAGAGACGGAATGGCTAGAAACTCTGGCCACATACAAATAGATAATATGACCATTAAACGAACGGAAAGATACAAATACCTGGGTACAATCTTCAACTGCTCCAACATCATAAGGGAAAAAATACAAACTAGAATCAACTCTGGAAATAAGATATACTATGCACTACAACATCTACTAAAATCAAAGGCGCTATCTCGTAACACCAAAATCACAATATACAAAACACTGATCAGACCAGTTGTGCTGTATGGCTCTGAAACCTGGAGTACAACGAAAGGAGACGAAGCCTTGTTACAAACCTTTGAGAACAAAGTCTTAAGACGCATCTCTGGACACATTAGGGATACACAAAGTGGAGAGTGGAAAAGAAGAAGTAACAAAGACATTTATGATCTGTTTAAGTCCCGGCTAATCACTGGTATCATGAAGGCTAATAGACTACAATGTCTGGGGCATATAGAAAGAATGGAAGATCATAGGGAAACAAAACTCGCTTACGCTCAGGATATAAATGACCGTAGACCCCGAGGTAAACCAAGAAGACGGTGGAGAGATAATATATATACAGACCTACAAGCACTTGGAATCAACGACTGGCAAGAGAAGGTCAACCAGAGAGACGAATGGAGACCGCTTGTATCTGCAGCAAAAAACCTCAATGACTCGGAATGCTGAAGAAGAAGAAGAAGAAGAATATATATATAAAACATTGTGTGTGCCTTTTGATTCCACAAATCCCCACAGCTCATCACTAGTTTCTGATTGTATCTTGTAATAGGTATATAGCTGAGGTAGGTACATGTCATTTACACGACTTGGCAATCAATCCCATCATTGTTTGGCTGTTTGCGGTTTACTAAACAATGTTTACGTTGAGTAGTTTGCCATTACCCTCTTAACTAATTACTGAAATTTACTATTGACAGTCAAAATGGTTTAGGCACGTCATGAAAAGAAATAAACTAGAGAACTTGGTGACAACTGGCAAGATTGAGGGGAAAAGAATAAAGGGAAGTCAGAAAGACAAATAACTGGATGTCTTGGCAATGTGGATGGTCGAGAAAAGAGCACAGAGCTGATCCAAGGCTCCGATGTTTGTGTGAGATGGCGAAACATGACCGCCCACTCTTATCGATATGGCGCATGATTATGAGTTTGTCATTGCAAGAAGGCAGCATGGCAGTTTGTCATAGTAGCCGCGAAGTCAAGATGAGGACAGAGACAGCAAGTAGCCGGGAGAAGAAGCTGATTTTCACTCTGTCAGTTAAGGTGGAGTGGTAGTGTTGATAGATTCTCCACTGCCTCTCTTCTCACCACGTGACCAAATAACCGATCAATCAGTCAAGTGTAGTCTCCACAATGAAGTTGGCTGCAATGAATCTCCAACAGTGTATGTCTCTTGATGTTATTTTTTTCACTTGGACAATTGTATACCTCTTGCTCGCTTGCCCCAAACCTTACCATCCAGTATGGTGCTATATCTTTTAACGTGGCCGACATATTTCTCTTGTGTATTTTTTATTTATTTATTTCATTAACTCTCCTCCTCCTCCTTCTTCTTCTTCTCTGTTCGTCCGGAATGTTTGTTTTAGACATAATTGCGTTGTGCAGAGCTGCGATATTTGCATCTTTCGTCCGACAAATCCGACTTCCTCAGGCATTTGTTGGCCGGGATACCTCTCTTTCAAGAATGCTGTTTGAATAAGGATATGGGAAATAATGATCTTCTAGCAAAGAAAAACCACTTACGGAAAACACTTGGGTAGATAGATGTTTTTGTCTTTGGCGGAATCTTGAATTTTGGGACATTTTGTATAAGCGACACTGACCAGCGTGTTGTTGGGTGTATCCGCAAAGATGGACATTTGTATTGGGAGACTATCTGATGTGTGGTTAATGATGCCACATGAAATCCTCAAAACGTTGCCTTCTAATTGCTTGATTTGAATTTCTGAAATGATAGAAATGATCATATGAAATGTAAGACTTGTTGTGTCAGTGATGGAACCTTGGATAATTGTCATCATAATCCTCATCACTAGCTTGAACATGAACATCATCATCATCATCATCCTCATCATCATCATCATCATCATCATAACTATGACGATCATGATGATGATGATAGTCATAAAGATATGAGTCATGACAATGCTTGTGCTGATAGTGATGATGATTATGATAATGATGATGATAATTTTGGTGATTATGGTGATGATAATGGCAGTGCTAATGGTAGTGATAGTGATGAGATCATATGATGATGATGGTGATTATGATTATGGTGTTGAAAGTTATAATGATAGTGATGATGATGAGTATGGTGATGGTGAATATATTCACAGTGATGATGATTATGGTGATGGTGAAAGCAATGATGATAGTGATGAAGATGGTGATGATCATGAAGATGATTGTTCCGAATATGATCGTGACTCTTAGTAGCGTACTTTCAACCGATAAGCAAGTAAAATACTAACTCTGTGAAGCAGACTTTGTGTTACCTGCCACATTTGAGCAGAACGGAAGAGTAACACTAGCCTACTCTGCATGCCGTAAGATGCTATGATGAGTGTTGAACACGTTCTCAAAGGGATTAACAATCATCGAAAATCGAAAACATACACGCAGGCTTTGGAGAAGTGGTTATGTACTAGAATGTTGAAAATTCACGGGACAGACACAATTAGAAGCATGGACATTTTGAGGGAGGCTAAGTCGCGAGACAAGGTATCACAAACGTCAGACAGAGGCAGTCATCGTGTTTTGGCCATGTTATGAGAAGACAAAAACTAGAACATGTCGTGACAACCGGAAAGATTTGGGGAAAGAGAGATTGAGGAAGACAGCGTGTGAAGATTCTTGAGTCTTGTATCGTGAGAGGTGAGGGGTCAGCTGTGTCGCCGAGCAGGCGTGTCCACCGAGAGTGAACACAAGTCCGTGTCGCCGACTAATGACCACCAATATATCTGACTTCCTCCGTTGTACATAACGTGTACTAATAAATAACTAAACTTATCCTAGATAACTCAATATGCGTATACTTCATCTGTTAGAAACCATCAATAACACTCACCCATATTAAGCCTAATCCCGACACTTATCACAGAAATTGCAAATGGTCCGGAAAATCAATACCCCTGGACACATAATTGCATCAGGGGATTACAGGATTAACCCTCAATGCCGAAACTGCTGTTTGAAGAGTTTTTTATTTGCATATCCTATTTACAGGACGCCCGTCTCCCTGACCTAGAGGTTAGCAAATTTCTCCGTAATTAAGTACACTCGTGAGTAATGTGACGACGTTGAGAATCGGTAGCAGTTCTAACCGCGTCGGTAACTTACGAGATATGTGAGCCGGTCGCTTAGAAAGCAATGGCAAACTACTGAGCGTAATCTTGCCAAGAAATCACCAATTAGCTGAAAGATGCTGATGTTCTTCTTCTTCTTCTTCTTCTTCTTCTTCTTCTTCTTCTTCTTCTTCTTCTTCTTCTTCTTCTTTCGTTCGCTTGAAATATGTCTATAACTGCAATGCTGTCTCTTGTATCAATCTAACTGTCTTTTTCAGTTCACACAGCGGTCCATAGAGTTTGTCTTCCACTGTCGTCTCTCTAGGCCAGAAGGCTAGCCTGGATATGTTATATTTTGGGCAGTCCTGGAGTATGTGCTCTGCTGTCTGCGACGCCAAACCACATGTGCACATGGCTGAGTCACCAATCTTGAATTTTGTATACATGTGGTTGCGTAATCTATTGTGCCCTGTTCTGATGCGCAGAATAATGACTTGTTCTGGTCTATCCATAACGTTGTAGTCATCTTGAGCAGGTTTTGGTGGCTTTCTGACTGATTTGATCATTCTTTTCTTTTGGTGGTATGTAACGGGAACATCAGGCTGTTCTTCTTTGGCTCCTTCCTTAACCAATTGATCAGCTCTGTCGTTTCCGGGTACTCCACAGTGGGATGGTATCCACTGTATAGTGACCTTATGCTGACTGCTAAGTTCAGAAAGTAGTGTCCTTAGTACTGGCGATTTCCAGACAGGAGCGCCTCGAGTACTGATTTTGCATCTGTCAATAACACCACAGGTTGAGTACCATGGCTGGTAGTTATTAATTTCTCTGTTGCTATCTTGATTGCCTCAATTTCAGCATCATAGTTATGACAGTACTTTCCTGTTGGTACTCTGGCTGTGTCCCTAGTATTATTTGGGTATTCTATGTACACTCCTGCTCCTCCATTTCGAACAGCATTTTGTGCTGACCCATCTGTGTAGACTCGGATCCAGAGGTCCTGTGGGTATTCTTCATCAAGGAAGCTGAGAGTCGCTGTTCTGCGTTGCACACTGTTCTGTTCTTCCTTGTCAAATATTCCTCTCACTTTTGTCTGGATTTGTAATGATAGTCTATGTTCATCTTTCCATGGAGTTCGCTCCGGAATAGTTGTTAGAGGGATACCAACTGTGGGCAGATCGGTGGTTTCTCTGCAGAGTCGTTTGGCTTGGTGGATAAAACTACTTCTTTTCAACCGCCCCATAGCTAGGTTTTCAAATCTGTTCTTCATAGGGTGGCCTGGCAAGCTGAGGAACTTTTCTGCTTGTATTAGTGTTTTCATTTCTCTGCGCTCTCTCATGGCTTGTGTCCTCCCCATTTTCTCCATTGCTTCTATAGGGGTTGCACCTTGTCCTGCTCTTGTAGTGTGGTGTTTGATGCTGAACACCACGCAGTTGACCCGTATTCCAGGTGTGGTCGTATGCTCTGTTGATAAACTTTGCTAAGTATTTTCCCACTGGCTCCCCATGTAGTTCCACTTAGCTTTCTCACGATGGCTATTTTCCTTCTGGCTTTTGCTACTGCTTTGTTGGTGTGCTTTCTCCATGTCAGCCTGCCATCAAATGTGTCACAGCAAGGAAGGGAAGCAGTCCACACGTGAACTGTTTCACGGCAGGGAAAGGAATTACTTTACACATGGATTGTGACACGTCACGGAGGGGAATCAGTCAACACATGAATTGTGTCACGGCAGGGAACAGAATAAGTCCACACATGAATTATGTCACGGCACTGAAGGGAATCAGTCTACACATGAATTGTGTCACAGCACGGAACCAGTCCACACATGAATTGTGTCACGGCAAGGAAGGGAATCAGTCCACACATGAATTGTGCCACGGTAAGTAAGGGAATCAGTCCACACATGAATTGTATCACAGCACGGAAGTGAATCAGTCCACACATGAATTATGTCAAAGCACGGAAGGGAATCAGTCCGCACATGAATTGTGTCACGGCACGGAAGGGAATCAGTCCGCACATGAATTGTGTCCCGCACGGAAGGGAATCAGTCCGCACATGAATTGTGTCACGGCACGGAAGGGAATCAGTCCGCACATGAATTGTGTCACGCACGGAAGGGAATCAGTCCGCACATGAATTGTGTCACGACACGGAATGGAATCAGTCCACACATGAATTGTGTCACGGCACGGAAGGGAATCAGTCCACGCATTAATTGTGTCACGGCCCCGGAAGGGAATCAGTCCACGCATTAATTGTGTCACGGCCCCGGAAGGGAATCCGTCCACGCATTAATTGTGTCACGGCCCCGGAAGGGAATCAGTCCACGCATTAATTGTGTCACGGCCCCGGAAGGGAATCAGTCCACGCATTGTGTCACGTAAAGGAATGGAATCAATCCACACATGGATTGTGTCACGGCATAGAAGGAAATCAGTGCACACATGAATTGTGTCTCGGCATGGAACTGAATCAGTCCGCTCTCTTTCTGAAACTTTCGGTGTGCCGAGGTAGCGGGTTCAACCCCTACACAATACAGTTGGACTAAAATGTTGACTTCTCATCCTTGACTTGTGGACGTAAATTACAAGTACCCTGAAGTCAGATGGCGAGGGACACTAGGAATAGGGGAAGCTAATCCACACACAAAATTCAGTCCAGTGGACTAGAAGTAGTAGCACGTGTTTGGACTACGCTTGAGTTTAAAACGAGCGACGCAAAAAAAATAAAATAATAATCTTATATATAAAAAAGGATGTGGGTGTGTATGTCCTTTATGCGTTCGCGAACGGCCAATCCGATTGAGATGAAATTTTCTACACGCCTTCCTCTCATTCCAGCGCTGTCAACTGTCTTATTTTGTTTTCTTCTTCCTCCTCCTCCCTCCTCCCCCTCCCTAAATACGTACGTAAATATATGATAGTTAGTTAGTTAGTTAGTTAGTCGACAGATCATCCTCGTTGCACATCGGACCATTCAGTCCATAAGTGCTCGGATCCCCTCCTCAGCAAATCCCGTAGCGTGTAGCGGCTAACGACGCCAGTTCTGTGTTGGTTTATCAATCTTCTTTGGCTTCCTGCGTAGTGTTCTTGTTTGGCCACCCCTCTTTTAATTTGCTGCTCTCGCAGTCTGGCCATTGTTGTAGATTCACAGTCATCACTTGGTTCTTGCAAAAGTCTCACTTCTCGTAGAGCATTCAGAATGTCAGCCTGGTCCATGGCGCGTCCGCCCTCCACAGTAGCCTCACCTGCGAGCTTGTCAGCCCACTCATTTCCTTGTACTCCCGCATGACCTGGCACGAAGATGAAACTAATCTTTGCCAGCCGAGACCGCTCCAGAGGCAGCAACCATTCTCTTCGGATCGACCCCTCCTCTATCCTCTTGATCATGTTCATTGAGTCGCTAAGGAAACAAGCCCTAGTGAATGTCTGTGTCTCGAGCCATGTTATATAATTTTATTGTAAATATATGATGATGATGATGAAAGAATCCCCGAACCAAAACGCTAGAAAAAGTGAAGAAAATGACGTGACTACACAGAATCGTCACACGGCAATCATCATCATCATCAAGTGCCGTGCCGGCTGGCGTAGGCGTTCATGGTTCTCCATAGATCTCGGTCTTTGGTTTTCTGAATCAACTCTGCTGCTGATATATATGCCTCCATGCCACGGCAATATCAATAACAATTCATCTTTTTATGTGTAAGGAAGTTATCTACAGTCGTGTAGAAGGGAAGAACAATCAATGGAAGGACCGAAATCACAGAACCTAGACGAGTATGAATTCGGAAAGGCGAACTCCCTCCTCCTCTCTTCTCATCCTCCCTCTACCTCCTCCCTCCTCCTCCCTCTACCTCCTCCTCCTCCCTCCTCCTTCTCCCTCTTCCTTCTCCCTCTTCCTCTCCCCCCCTCCTCCTCCCTCCTCCTCCCTCCGCCTCCTCCCCCTATTCCCTCCTCCTCCCTCTCCCTCCTCATCCCTCCTCCTGCCTCCCTCCTCCTCCTCCTGCCTCCTTCTCCCTCATCATCCTGCCTCCTCCTCCCTCCCCCTTCTCCCTCTTCCTCCTCCTCCAACCTCCTCCCTCCTCCTCCACCTCACTCTACCTCCTCCTCCTCCCTCCTCCTCCTCCCTTCTCCTCCTCTTCCTTCCTCCTCCTCCTCCCTCTACCTCCTCCTCCCTCTACCTCCTTCCTCCACCCTCCTCCTCCTCCTCTTCCACCTCCCTTTCCTTCCTCCCCTCCCCATTCTCCCTCCTCCTCCCTCCTTCCTCTCCCTCCTCCTCCTTCTCTCTCCGCCACCTCCCTCTTCCTCTCCCTTCCTCCTCCATCCTCCTCCTCCCTCTTCCTCCTCCCTTCTCCTCCCTCCTCCTCCTCCCTCTACCTCCTCCCTCCTCATCTCCACTCCTCCTCCTACCCTTTTCCTCTTCCCCTCCCCCTCCTCCTGCTCTCCCTCCTCCTTTTCCCTTCTCCCTCCTCCTCCCTCTCCTCCTCCCTTCTCCTCCTCCCTTCTCCTCCGCCCTCCTCCTCCTCCTCTCTCCTCCTCCTTCCTCCCTTTTCCTCCCTCTACCTCCTCCCTCCTCCTCCTTCCTCCACATCCCTCTTCCTCCTCCTCTCTCCTCACCATTCATCCTCCTCCTCCCCCTCCTCCTTCTCCCTTTTCCTTCTACCTCTTCCTCCCTCCTCCTTCTCCCTCCACCTCCTCCCCTCTCTCCTCCTCCTCCCTCTCCCTCCTCCCCCTCCTCCTCCTGCGTTCTCCTCCTCCTTCTCCCTCTTCCTCCTCCTCCCCTCCTCCCTCTCCCTCCTCTGCTCCCTCTTCCTCCTTCTCCTCCTTCACCCTCCTCCTTCACCCTCCTCCTCCCTCCTGCTCCTCCTTCCTCCTCCCTCCTCCTCATCCCTCTTCTCCACCTCCTCCCTCCTCCTCCTCCTCCTCTTTTCCACTCCTCTTAATCCCTCCTCCTCCCTCCTCCTCCCTCCTATTCCTCCCTACTCCTCCTCCTCTATCCGCCTATCTCTTCCACCCTCCTCCTCCACCCTCCTCCACTCTCTTCCTACTCCCTCCTCCTCCCTATTCCTCCTCCTCCCTCCTCCTACATCCTCTTACTTCCTCCTTCGCCCTCCTCCTCCTCCCCCTCCTCCTCCCCCTCATCCCTCCTCCTCCCTCCTCCTCCTCCCTCCTCCTCCTCCCTCTACCTTCTCCCTCCTCCTCTCTTCACATTCCTCCTCCTCCCTCCTCCTCCCTCTACCTCATCCCTCCTCCTCCCTTCACATTCATCCTCCTCCCCCTCCTCCTCTTCCCTCCTTCTCCTCCCTCCTCCTTCTCCCTCCTCCTTCTCCCTCTTCCTCGTCCCTCTTCTTCCCTCTTCCTTCTCCCTCCTCCTACTCTCTCCTCCTCCTCCCTCTCCCTCCTCCTCCCTCTCCTCCTCCTCCTCCCTCCTCTTCCTGCGTTCTCCTTCTCCCTCCTCCTCCCTCTTCCTCCTCACTCCTCCTTCCCCTCCTCCACCCTACTCCTCCCTCCTCCTCCTAATCCCTCCTCCTCCCTCCTATTCCTCCCTACTCCTCCTGTCTCCTCCTCCTCCCTCCTCTTCCCTCCTCCACCTCCCTCTTCCTCCTCCCTCCTCCATTTACCCAAGACAGACAGACAGACAGATAGTCGGGAACGGGATCTTATATGACTACTTATATGATTTAAATGAGATGCTCTCCACCATGGGCTGGGCCGGGTCAGACAGACAGACAGATAGATAGACAGACAGACAGACAGACAGACAGACAGACAGACAGACAGACAGACAGACAGACAGTCGGGAACGGGAATTTATATGACTACTTATATGAATTAAATGAGATGCTCCCCATCAGGGTCTGGACGAAGCCGGGCCGGGTCAGACAGACAGACAGACAGATATACAGACAGACAGATAGGTAGTCGGGAACGGGAACGGGAGCTTATATGACTACTTATATGAATTATATGAATTAAATGAGATGCTCCCCACCCGGGTCTGGGCGAAGCCGGGCCGGGTCAGCTAGTCTTAATATATAAATTAGGATGTATGTATGTAAATATATATGTATGTAAATATATATGTATGTCCTTTATACGTTCGCGAACGGTCCATCCGATTGAGATGAAATTTTCTACACGTCTTCCTCTCATTCCAGCGCTGCCAACTGTCATAGTTTTGTTTCTTCTTCCTCCTCCTCCCTCCTCCCCCTCCCTAAATACGTACGTAAATATATGATGATGATGATGAAAGAATCCCCGAACCAAAACGCTAGGGAAAGCGAAGAAAATGACGTGACTACACAGAATCGTCACACGGCAATCATCATCATCATCAAGTGCCGTGCCGGCTGGCGTAGGCATTCATAGCTCTCCATAGATCTCGGTCTTTGGTTTTCTGGATCAACTCTACTGCTGATATTCCTCCATGCCACGGCAATATAAATAACAATTCATCTCTTTATGTGTAAGGAAGTTATCTACAGTCATGTAGAAGGGAAGAACAATCAATGGAAGGACCGAAATTACAGAACCTAGACGAGTATGAATTCAGAATGGCAAACTCCCTCCTCCTCTCTTCTCCTCCTCCCTCTACCTCCTCCCCTCCTCCTCCCTCTACCTCCTCCCTCCACCCTCCTCCTCTTCCTCCTCCCTCTACCTCCTCCCTCTCCTTCTCCCTCTTCCTTCTCCCTCTTCCTCTCCCCTCCTCCTCCCTCCGCCTCCTCCCCCCTCCTTCCTCCTCTTCCCTCCTCCTTCCTCTTCCCTCCTCCTACCTCTCCCTCCTTATCCCTCCTCCTCCTGCCTCCCTCCTCCTCCTGCCTCCTTCTCCCTCATCATCCTCCCTCTTCCCTCCCTCCTTCTCCCTTTTCTCCCTCTTCCCTCTTCCTCCTCCTCCTACCTCCTCCCTCCTTCTCCTCACTCTACCTCCTCCTCCTCCCTCCACCCTCCTCCTCCTCCCTTCTCCTCCTCTTCCTCCTCCCTTTCCTTCCTCCTCCAACTCCTCCCTCCTCCTCCTTATTCGTCCTCCTCCTCCCTCTTCCTCCTCCTACCTCCTCGCCCTCCTCCTAATCACTCCTCTTAATTCCTCCACCCTTCTCCTCCTCTCTCCTCCTCCTCCCTCCTCCTCCTACGTCCTCCCCCTCATCCCTCCTCCTCCTTCTCCTCCCTTTTTCTCCCTCCTCCTCCTCCTACCTCCTCCTCCTCCCCTTACTTCTCCTTCCTCCTCCCTCTCCTTCTCCCTCTCCTCCTCCCTCTCCATCCTCCCTCTCCTCCTGCCCTCCTCTCCCTCCTCCTCCTTCTCCTCCTCCCTCCTCATCCTCTCTCCTCCTCCCTCCACATCCCTCCTCCTCCTCCTCCATCCTCCTCCTCACCCTCCCTCTACCTCCTCCCTCTCTCCTTCTCCCTCCGCCTCCTCCTCCTTCCGCCTCCCTCCTTCATATCCATCGCCTCGCTCCCTACTCCTCTTCCTCCTCATGGCGTTCTGCTCCGCCCTCTTCCTCCCTTCCTCTTTCTTCTTACTAGCGCCTTCCCTCTTCCTCCACTCCCTCCTCCTCTTCTTCTCCTTCCCCTACTCCTCCCTCCCTTACCTCCCTCCCCTCCTCCTTCTTCTTCCTCCCTCCCTCCTCCCTCTTCCTCCTACTCTCTATCTCCTCCTCCTCCTCTCCTTGCTCTCCTCCTCCTCCTAATCACTCGCTCCTCCCTTCTACTCCTCTCTTCTTCCTCCTT
Source organism: Cepaea nemoralis (assembly GCA_014155875.1). Classification (NCBI taxonomy): domain Eukaryota; kingdom Metazoa; phylum Mollusca; class Gastropoda; order Stylommatophora; family Helicidae; genus Cepaea; species Cepaea nemoralis. The sequence continues at coordinate 228,974 of JACEFZ010024753.1, forward strand.
CAGCTTTCCCCCTCATACCTCCCTCTTCCTCCCTTCTCCTCACACCTCCTCCCTCCTCTCACTCCTCCCCTCCTCCTCCTCCATCCTCCCTCCTCCGTCCTCTTAATCCGCTCCTCCCTCCTACTCCTCCCTCCTCTTGCCCTCCTCCTCCTCCTCTCTCCGCCTATCTCTTCCTCCCTCCTCCTTGCCTCCTCCTCCCCCTCCTTCTCCTCCCTCCTCCTTCTCCCCTCCTCCTTCGCCCGCCTCCTGCTCACCTCTTCCTCATCCATCTTGCTCCCTCTTCCTTCTCCCTCAGCTTCGCTCCCATCGGCCTACCCTCCTCCTCCTCCTCCTCCCTCTCCCCTCCTACTCCCTCCTCCTCCTGCGTTCTCCTCCTCTCCTTCTCCCTTCTCCCTCTCCTCCCTCCTTCCTCCTCCCTCCTCCTCCACCCTACCCTCCCTCCTCCTCCTAATCCCTCCTCCTCCCTCCTTATTCCTCCCTACTCCTCCTGTCTCTCCTCCTCCCTCCTCCTCCTCCCTCCTCTTCCCTCCTCCACCTCCCTCTTCCTCCTCCCTCCTCCATTTACCCAAGACAGACAGACAGACAGATAGTCGGGAACGGGATCTTATATGACTACTTATATGATTTAAATGAGATGCTCTCCACCATGGGCTGGGCCGGGTCAGACAGACAGACAGATAGATAGATCGACAGACAGACAGACAGACAGACAGACAGACAGACAGACGGGAACGGGAACTTATATGAATTAAATGAGATGCTCCCCATCAGGGGCTGGGCGAAGCCGGGCCGGGTCAGACAGACAGACAGACAGACAGACAGTCGGGAACGGGAACGGGAGCTTATATGACTACTTATATGAATTAAATGAGATGCTCCACACCAGGAGCTAGGCGATGCCGGGCAGGGTCAGACAGACAGACAGACAGACAGACAGACAGACAGTCGGGAACGGGAACGGGAGCTTATATGACTACTTATATGAATTAAATGAGATGCTCCCCACCAGGGACTGGGCGAAGCCGGGTCGGGTCTGCTAGTCTTATATATAAAAGGCAATCTCCGTCTGTATGAATGTCCTTTATGCGCTCGCGAACGGTCCATCTGATTGAGATGAAATTTTCTACACGTCTTCCTCTCATTCCAGCGCTGCCAACTGTCATAGTTTTGTTTCTTCTTCCCCCTCCTCCTCCCTCCGTGCCGGCTGGCGTAGGCATTCATAGCTCTCCATAGATCTCGGTCTTTGGTTTTCTGGATCAACTCTACTGCTGATATTCCTCCATGCCACGGCAATATCAATAACAATTCATCTTTTTATGTGTAAGGAAGTTATCTAGAGTCATGTAGAAGGGAAGAACAATCAATGGAAGGACCAAAATCAAAGAACCTAGACGAGTGTTCAGAATGGCGAACTCCCTCCTCCTCTCTTCTCCTCCTCCTCCCTCTACCTCCTCCCTCCTCCTCCCTCCTCCTAATCTTCCTCCTCCCCCTCCTCCTTCTCCCTCTTCCTCTCCCCCTCCATCCTCCTCCCTCCTACTCCTTCCTCCTTCTCACTCTTCCTCCTCCTTCACCCTCTTCTTACTACATCCTACTCCCTCCTCCTCCCTTCTCCTCTTCCCTCCTCCTCCGGCCTCTACCTCCTCCTCCTCCCTCTACCTCCTCCATCCACCCTCCTCCTCCTCCCTTCTCCTCCTCTTCCTCCCCTCCTCCTCCCTTTCCTTCCTCCCCTCCTTATTCTCCCTCCTCCTCCCTCCTTCCTCTCCCTCCTCCTCCCTCCTTTTCCCTCCACCTCCTCCCGTCTCCTCCTCTCCCCTCCTCCTCCCTCCTTCCCCTCTTCTATCCTCCTCCCTTCTCCTCCTCCTCCCTCCTTCTCCTCTCCCCTCCTCCTCCTACCCTCTTCCCCTCCCCATCCTCCCTCTCCCTCCTCTTCTTCCTCCATCCTCCTCCTCCCTCTTCCTCCTCCTTCCTCCTCCTACATCTTCCTCCTTCTACCTCCTCCTCCTACCTCCTCCTCCCTTTTCCTCCCTCTACCTCCTCCCTCCTCCTCTTCCTTCTCCACATGCCTCCTCCTCCTCTCCTCTCCTACTCCTCCTACCCTCTTCCTCTTCCCCTCTCCCTCTCCCTCCTCTTCCTCCATCCTCCTCCTCCCTCTTCCTCCTCCTCCATCCTCCTCCCTCTTCGACCTCCTCCTACCTCCTCCTCCTCTCTCCTCATTTTTCCTCTCCTCCTCCTCCCGCTACCGTCCTTCCTCACATCCCTCCTCCTCCTCCTCCCTCCTCATTATTCCTCCTCTTCCTCCCCCTCCTTCTCCCTCTTCCTCCCTCCTCCTTCTCCCTCCACCTCCTCCCTCCTCCTCCTCCCTCCTCCTCCCTCTCCCTCCTCCTCGTCCCCCTCCTCTCCCTCCTCCTGCGTTCTCCTCCTCCTACCTCCTCCCTCTCCCTCTTCCCTCCTCCTCCTCCCTCCTCATCCCACTCTCCCTCCTCCTCCCTCCTCCATCCTCCTTCTCCCTCCTCCTAATACCTCCTCCTCTCTCCTCCTCTCTCCTCCTCCCTCTTCCTCCATCCTCCTCCCTCCCCTCCCTTCTTCTCTTCCCCCCTCCTCCTCCTAATCCCTCCTCCTCCCTCCTATTTCTCCCTACTCCTCCTCCTCCTCCTCTCTCCGCCTATCTCTTCCTCCATCCTCCTCCCTCCTCCTCTTTCTTCCTCCTCCTCCTACCTCCTCCCTTTTCCTCCCTCCTCCTCCTCCCTCTACCTCCTCCTTCCTCTACCTCCTCCTTCCTCCACATCCCTCCTCCTCCCTCTTCCTCTTCCTCCCTCCTCATCATTCCTCCTTCTCCTCCCCCTCCTTCTCCTCCTCCTTCTACCTCTTCCTCCCTCCTCCACCTCCTCCCTCCTCCTCTATTTTCCTCCTCCTCCCTCCTTCTCCCACTCCCTCCTCCTCCTGCGTTTTCCCCCTCCCTCCTTCTACCGCCTCCTCCTTCTCCCTCTTCCTCCTCCCCCTCCTCCCTCTTCCTCCTCCTCCGCCTTCTCCCTCCTCCTCCCTTCTCCTCCTCTCTCCTCCTCCTCTCTCCTCCTCCTCCTTCCTCCTTCTTCCTCCTCCTCCCTCTTCCTCCTCCTCCCTCCTCCTCCTTCTCCTCTTTCCCCCTCCTCCTCCTAATCCCTCCTCCTCCCTCCTATTCCTCCCTACTCCTCCTCCTCCCTCCTCCTATCTCCGCCTATCTCTTCCTCCCTCCTCCTCCCTCCTCCATCCTCTTCCTTCTCCCTCCTCCTACTCCTTTTTCTTCTTCTTCTGCTGCTGCCGCCGCTCCATTTACCCAAGTTAATTGTTGGGGAAGATGTAAAGATCTTTCAAGTGCTCTTTCTAATGCTTTTTGTAAGTTGGTCTTCGTTTATCTAAGGTTGTTCTAACCGCAACCAATAAATGATTAGACAGACAGGCAGACAGACAGACAGACAGACAGACAGACAGAGAGGGAGGGACAGACAGACAGACAGACAGACAGACAGACAGACAGACGGACAGACAGACAGACAGACAGACAGACAGACAGACAGACAGACAGATAGTCGGGAACGGGAACTTATATGAATTAAATGAGATGCTCCCCATCAGGGGCTGGGCGAAGCCGGGCCGGGTCAGACAGACAGACAGACAGACAAATAGATAGTCGGGAACGGGAACGGGAGCTTATATGACTACTTATATGAATTAAATGAGATGCTCCACACCAGGAGCTAGGCGATGCTGGGCAGGGTCAGACAGACAGACAGACAGACAGACAGACAGACAGACAGACAGACAGACAGACAGACAGACAGACAGACAGACAGACAGTCGGGAACGGGAGCTTATATGACTACTTATATGAATTAAATTAGATGCTCCCCACCAGGGACTGGGCGAAGCCGGGCCGGGTCTGCTAGTAATAAATAAAACTAAGAAACATGATCACACACGCCTGTCGCCTAGACCCATAATTATGATAATGATGAGATGCAGTAAAATAAAGAAATACTTTACCAACGAAACTATCCGACGCCATAGACAAACTCCAGCTAAAGTGAAGAAGCAGTAACCGTTTATAGCTTGAGAAAACCATGTTACTGTGGTTCTTTAAAGTATAAGTTCACCTCACACGTTTACAGACATTTACAGTGTATAACTTCTTGTCTACTGTTGTGAACTAGTGGTCGCCGTTCCTTGTATCTGTTATATTATTCTAGGAATTTGCTTTTATTTGGTTTCTGAATGACGTCAGAGGGCTAAATTAAAAACAAATGTAATACGCAATAATTGGGAAAATCCGAAGTTACTTTAGCGTTACATGCGTCTCTTGAGGTATTCTGTAATTTGTTCTCTAATTGCTCTTTCTTTCTTTATCTCAATATTACAGCCCGTCAATACATATTAATTTGTTTATCAGTCTACTCCGATGTCTTATTAACAAACGTTTTGTAAAATGTGAAGGAAAGCAAACGGGAAACACTGTTGTACGGATATATCTAGTAATATTTTCAAAATTGCTTTTTAATTATGCAAACTGCATAGTTGAATACCTCTTGAGAAAACAAATCCATCGGTCAATTCTAAGCCAAGATTTTAATGTTTGTGTCAGTTATATACTTTAACGTGAACAAAGAGGAAAATACTATTTGAGCACTTTAACACACTCAAATCACTGTTTCTTTTAACACATATGCCTATGTAACATTTTTATTTGTGAACAAAGACCTTAACAACCATATATTATTTTGTTCGTGATAATGACACCTAATTCAGTATTTAATAATTTTAGAAATTTTGTTTCTCATTTAACCACATTAAAAATCAAAATGCTACCAATTAATATAAATAGAACCAAATAATGTTTCAATCAATCAATCATGTGCCATGCCGGAAAGCGTGGGCGGTCATGACTCGCCATTTCACTCGATCACCAGTGTCGTGGATCAGCTCAGTGTTCCTGTCTCGTCCATGCCATGTGGCCAAGCCATCCAGGTATTTTCCTCTCGGTCTTCCTCTTGGTCTGTTCCCCTCGATCTTGCCAGTTGTCACTAAGTTCTCCAATCCATTTCTTCTCTTAACATGTCCAAAAAATGTTGACTGTCTACGTATAATTTCATTTGTCTCCTGTAGTACTTGGTCATTGGTTTTTCTGTCTGTCCGTGGTATTCTTTGCATTTTCCTCAGAAACCACATTTCTGCAGCCATCAGATGCTTTTCAGCTTGACTGCTCATTGTCCAAGTTTCACATCCATACAAAAGAATAGGCTCTATGTATCCCCTCAACACTCTTTTTCTCATTTCAATTGACATCTTTTTATTGGTCAGAGTGTTTTTCATCTTGCTAAAGGCTACTTTCGCCATGGCGATTCTTGTTCTAATCTCTTCAAGGCATCTCCCATCAGATGTTATAACTGGATTATGGACATGGAGGAGTCATGAACATAAGATCAGAAATCATATTGGTTACATTCTCATCAACAGCTGAGGATGGAGACGAAGCGCTTATGGGAATGTCCTGAATGCTGTGATGTCGGTTCCTAAATCAATCAATCAATCAATCAATCATCAACAGAATCTTTCGAAATGCCTTAAAAGTCGCAAAAACCATACGAAGTGCAGACTGCTACAGCGACCATAGATTAATCTTAATCAATATACATATAAAATTAAAGAAAGTCAAATATACACCAAGAAACGTAAATTTGATCTACGGGCACTGAAGAGTGAGGAAATAAAAGATAAATTCAACGTAGAGGTAAAGAATAGATTTGACGCATTGTCCGATATAGAAATATTATTTCAAGATGGTAGCGACCAATGGGAAATATTAAAGGAATCGGTCAACCAAGCTGCAGAAACAACAATCTCAAAAATAAAGATAATAGGACGTAAGAAATGGATGATGGAAGACATCTTAAAACTCATGGAAATAAGAAGAAATAACAAAAGTAACAAGGAAAAATATGAAGAGATTCACAGGAAAATTAGGAAGCTATGCAAAGAGGCAGAAGAAACATGGCTTGGGGAAAATTGCAAGGAATTTGAAAACCAACACAACACCCGCAATACCACGTTAATGCACAAAAGAATTAATGACATCACTAACAAAAGAACTAGGTCGTGTCCTCGATTCCTTCACATTCATGTTACTAATCTCTTATGTCCATGTTTCTTATCGGTCCTTCCCTGGATTCATACTAGTTATTAGCTCCAAGCCACTCCAGTTTATGCCACGATCTTTAAAACGTGACTCTCCTTTCCTTGTCCTTTCCCAGTCTGTTTGTTGTCAAACAACGTGACTCTCTTGTTCACGTTAGTGCTGACTCGTGCCTGTGCGTGGGTTTACCTATCGGTTTTCCCGATATTGTTTATCCATCATCATCATGTCTGCATGCTATGTGGCAAATGTTTATCAACAGAGCATACGACCACACCTGGAATACGGTTCAATTGCGTGGAGTTCAGCATCGAAAACCACACTACAAGAGCTGGACAAGGTGCAAAATCAAGCTCTTAGAGTCATCACAGGCGGGATGTGATCAAACCCCCATAGAAGCAATGGAGAAAATGGGGAGGACACAAGCACTGAGAGGACGCAGAGATACAAAAACACTAATTCAAGCAGACAAGCTCCTCAGCTTGCCAGGACTCCCTATGAAGAACCGATTTGAAAACATAGCTATGGGGCGGTTGAAAAGAAGTAGTTCTATCTACCAGGCCAAATGACTCTGCAGAGAAACCACCGATCTTCCCACAATTGGTATCCCACTGACAACTATTCCAGCGCGAACTCAATGGAAAGATGATCATAGACTATCGCTACAAATCCAGACAAAAGTTAGAGGAATATTTGACAAGAAAGAACAGAACAATGTACAGCTCAGAACAGCCACTCTCAGCTTCCTTGATGACGAATACCCACAGGATCTCTGGATCTGAGTCCACACAGATGGGTCAGCGCAAAATGCTGTTCGAAATGGAGGAGTGGGAGTGTATATAGAATACCCAAATAAAACTAGGGACACGGCCAGAGTTCCAACAGTAAAGTACCGCTATAACTATGATGCTGAAATTGAGGCAATCAAGATAGCAATAGAGAAATTACAAAATACCAGCCGTGGTAGACAACCTATGGTGATATTGACAGACGCAATAATCAGTAATTGATTCACTCCTGTCTGGGAAATTGCCATTTCTAAGGACACTACTTTCTGAACTTAGTAGTCAGCATAATGCCACCATACAGTGGATACCATCCCACTGTTGAGTACCCGGAAACGACAGAGCTGATCGATTGGCTAAGGAAGGAGCAAAAGAAGAACATCCTGATGTGCCCATTACATTCCACCAAAAGAAAAGAATGATCAAACCAGTCAGAAGGCCACCAAACCCTACTCAACACGACTACCACGTTATGGACAGACCAGAACAGGTCATTATTCTGCGTCTCAGAATAGGACACAATAGATTACGTAACCAAATGTATACAAAATTCAAGATTGGTGACTCAGCCATGTGCACATGTGGTTTGGCGTCGCAGACAGCAGAGCACATACTCCGGCACTGCCCAAACTACAACATATCCAAGCGAACCTTCTGGCCTAACCTTCCACAACAGTGGAAGATAAACTCTATGGACCGCTGAGTGAGCTAAAAAGACAGTTCAATTCATACAAGAGACAGCATTGCAGTTATAGACATATTTCAAGCGAACGAAAGAAGAAGAAGAAGAAGAAGAAGAAGAAGAAGAAGAAGAAGAAGAAGAAGAAGAAGAAGAAGAAGAAGAAGAAGAAGAAGAAGAAGAAGAAGAAGAAGAAGAAGAAGAAGAAGAAGAAGAAGAAGAAGAAGAAGAATAGTAAAAGATCAGATTTTACATGCATGGTCAAATTATGTGAAAGAACATTATAATGATACAAGAGAAGAACAATATGATCATCGGAATAATAATGAAGGACCACAATGATCTTAAACATATGAAAACTGGCAAAACCCAGGGTGCAGATAATATCACAACAGAAATGATCAATGCCTTAGAAGTCACCAGACTGCTGAACGCAATATACAAGTATGAACTGAAGATATACCTCTTGACTTATGTAATTCTATATTTATTGCAATCCCGAAAAAATCAGGAGTTTTGGAATGTGATCAACGTCGAACAATTAGTATAATGAGCCATATCACGAAGATTTTACTGAGAATTATCATGCAAAGAGTTAGGGAGAAAATATAACCCGAAATAGGAGGACAATGTGGGTTTGTAGAAGGCAAAGCAAGGGTGCAGTAAATCCGCCTTCTAAAGTAACCTTAACTGCAAGCTTGTCAGACAGCTCATTCCCTCGTACACCCGCATGCCCTGGCACGAAAATGAAACTAATCTTTGTCACCCGAAACCGCGCCAGAGACAGTAGTCATTCTTTTCGGATCCATCCCATCTCTATCTTCTTGAGCATTGCCATGCGGCAATATATGGCTTACATCATTAAGCTTACGGGTTAATAGAAGGCTTACTGTAAAAGACCAACAAAGGGAAAAGTGAGAACTATTCACGCTATAAAAATTAACTGACACGCTCTGATAAAGCGTGTAAAGGCAGATCGAAGCACATGATGATGATGAATAGCACTAAGGGAAACTATCTGGAAAGTTGCGTATCACGTGACCGGAACAGCCTAGTTCACAAGAAACAGAAACAACCTAGGTTTAGTTAGGTCTGGAGTGCGGACAAGAAAGGACGTATAAAAGTTTCTCTGCGGCAAGGAAATGGTTTCAGATCATAAGTGTGAAAGCTTTATTAACTTGTTATAATGGCCAGCAGATTGTGTAATGGCTTATGACAGCGCAGTTATTTTAGCCTATGGCCATCGATCGTACAACAAGAACCTGCAACAAAGTGTTGGTGTCAAGCTTGTTGCTTGCCCTGCACGAGAAATGTTTCGGAGCTGAAATAGCACGCTAACTCAATACCGTTGTTCGCCGGCCATCAAGAAGTAAGCAAGTGAGTAGTCTGTAGATATACAGTATTATGAGGTCACAGTGAATGACAGTCTGCAGTAACGATTGTGTCACCCGAAAATCGTCGAGCTATATTCAGGGACTGAATTTATGATATTATTAATAGTAATTATTGTGGACCACCTTCCCTCCCAGCAACATGGGAACTGGTGGTAGTGTCTACTGATACAATCGTATGTAATAAAGTAAGGTGAGCAAGGACGACTGGAGTTACTTGACTTCCTTTGTGCTTCTGTGATTCTGTTTTGTTATCTACAAAGACGAGCCACTCAAGAAATATGCATGAAACCCCCACTAGAAGCGTGGCAAGCATGCTCATTGAGTCGCTAAGGAAACATGCCCTAGTGAATGTCTGTGTCTCGAGCCATGTTATTGCTTTACTTACTGCCATGACTTCCATAGTCAGGCTACTTGTGGTTTCAGTGAAAGCACCAGAGTCCTCCTTCACAATTCTCCCTCCGGCCCGAACCGTAAAGGTCCATGAGCTTCTCACATGTCGGACGACCGACCCATCTGTGTAGATGATAGCATTACCGTCTAGCGAATTCTGGAAAATCAACGCTTGCACTTTAGCCTCCACAGCAGCCGGATTTTCTTGTCTGCATTTTCTATCTAGTTTGATGCAAACTGAAAAGGATGTGCAGAAATATGTTGGCACTTGTACCCACTCCTCGCCAGGTTCTAAGTCCTCAAGTGAACACACCTGTTGAAGAATGTCTTCGGCTTGACCCAACCACGACCGTCCTCTTTTTAACCTGCGGCCCTTCACCTTCCTAATTTCACTATGCAGTGGATGTTATGTGTTTGCGTTAACTCTGAGGTAGGCGCGTGCTCTGCAAACTTGTATTCTCTCTTTAATGGTTGGAAAATCAGAAAGTAGCGCATCGCCCTGCATGCTGTATCTCTTGTACATCCAAGCATAATGCGCATAGCTTCTTTCTGTATCCTTTCCATCCTTTCTATCTGCTTACGGCTGAGAGTCAGGATTGCCATTGCATACTCAAAAACAGACAGAAGTCATAGATGGCGCTGCTCACAGTTTGCTGCCGCCATCACCCGCATCGCAGCCAAACCCCGCTTGGCCTTTGTTATCACCTGGTCTATGTGCTTATTATAAGCAAGGCTTCGATCAAACCGTATCCCCAGATAATTCATTGCCTGCGTTCTTTCCACCGTCTCTAAACACAGATTTACAGTTGGTGTTGGAGTGTTTACAATATGATTATTCAACGAGAACCAAGTCACTGTTGCCTTTGTTGGGTTGACCATTGCCCCAGCTTCATCACACCAAGTACTTATGCGATTGAGTTCGGCAGGCGAAGGCATACCTCAGAGTAGCTGCATACACAGACCACCCACTGCATGAGGCGCTGGACGCAGTTAAGGGTCAGCGACTGATAAGAGGGAAATCATGGAAGGCTCAGGCAGAGGATACGATCAGACAGGTGTGCCCCTTGGAGAACATTAGGCGTGGAGAGGAGTGGGTCAGAGTGCCAGCGGAGCAGTCAGAATTGTGCAGAGTTATAATCACATTAAGCCGGGAGTGCAGGGAGTGGCCAGCAGGGGCCACGGAAGTGGAAATCCAGCAACTATTTCAGGACAATGCTCACTCGGGTGATGTGAGTATCTACACAGATGGTTCGGTGTCAAGAGGTGAGAAAAGTGGCTGGGGGTTCATAGCCAAAGCCAATAGTCGACGTTTGGGGCAGGAGAGTCTGGCATATGATACCACAACATCCAGCTTAAGAATGGAGGTGGAGGCGGTCACTGCGGCTCTCCGCTGAATGGAGAATACGACACACACACATTGTGATTGTAACTGACTCAGAAAGCATGCTGACGAGGGTGAGGACGGGCAGGCTTCGTGCTGAGTGCCTTGCTTCGCTTCGGAGGTCACGGGTGACAAGCATCGCCTGGATCTTTTCTCCGGGGCATGCCGGTGTGCTGGGAAATGAACAGGCGGACAGATTGGCTGGCTCTGCAGAACTTGGTGGAGTATTGATACATGACAAGGCAGACGTGGTTGCTGCCTTGTGGGAGCACGTGCACACCTCGGAGGAGCAAATGGATTACCATGGTCTTGCAAGAATGAGACAGCGAGGAGTGACCAGGGGATCTGGCCGACGCTCAATGCTCAGAGGAAAGACGAGACGGACTTATAATCAGATTGCTACTGGAACTATTAGTGTTGGAACTCTTCGCTGGCTGCTGAGGATGGGGACGGAGCGCTTATGGGAATGCCCGGAATGCTGTGATGTCGATTCCTAAATCAATCAATCAATCATTGAGTTCGGATTGTAGTTCCACAGCAACCTCCTCTCTATCCTTACCCTGACGATACACTAAAACATCATGGCATATGACAATGTCCTGCCAGGTCCAGTGATCTGCTCACTGGTGATTCTCACTGTGTCCATCACATGTAGTTAAAAAGTTATTGCACATCTTTTACGGTCATAGCAGTCAACCCCAGCATCTTTTGGCTGTTTGTGATTCCCGGGCAAGTTTACGTTCGATACGTTTCACATGTAGTACAACTCATAAAAATGCTCTGCCTAGACCAAAAAGCAGCGATTAGAATAGATAGCCAGATATCAGATTGGTTTGACATCAAGCAAGGAGTCCGTCAGGGCGGCGTGCTGTCACCCTATTTGTTTAACCTGTACGCCGAAAATTAATGAGAAATGTAAGAGATGATATAAACAGGGAGCAATATGATGCCCTTAAATATCGGGGGCATAAAATACCAGAGAGGAGCGGCTGGCCGAGTGGCTAGAACGCCGGACTCTCATTCGGGAGGCCCGGGTTCAATCCCTCGGTAAGGTGTCGGATTTTTTTCTGTCGGGGGCAAACATAAAATCCTAACCTGCACAGTTCGCGGCGATTGCACTATCCAGGCGGCCTTTATTCCTCAGGCTCAAAGACCCCTCTGCCATACACCGCAAGGTACTATATTGGCAGTAAATGACAGAAATACCAGAGATCCGATATGCTGATGATACAGTATTGCTATCCACATCACAGAATGGTATAGAACAACTAACAGCCTCAACCCAAAAAAATAGCGAAAATCACAACTTATATTAACATAGCAAAAACAAAGATAAAACTACTGTGGAGAAAGAAATATATGTTATTAGGAAAATTTGGAGGTGGTGGAAAATTTTGAATATCTTGGGTCATTAATTACCAACAATGGTGACACAATGAAAGAAATTAAAAGACGAATATCTATTGCTCTTCAAAGACTAAAACAACTGAATAAATTGTGGCGTGGGACAGACAGAAGTACAAACATTAGGTTGTTAAGAGCATGCATCTTTCCCATTGCAACATACGCATGTGAGACCTGGGCACTTACTAAATAAGTTTAACAGCGCATAAATTCCTTTGAATATAAATGTTATTAGGCGAGTTCTGAGAACATCTTGGATAAAGAAAAGAACATATGCATCCATACTTCGAGAGCTGAATATTGAAGAAGGTTGGCTATTTTATACGATAAAACAAAGAAAGTTGAAATATTTTGGTGACTTGAAACGTCATGAAAGTTTAGAGAACAATAAAGAAGGGGTATTTTGAACGGGAAGAGAGGAAGAGGAAGGCCAAAGAAAAGATGGGCGCAGGATGTGGCGGATGATCTCCAAATGGGTGTATCGGATGCGGGACATCTTACTTATGATCGAGAAGTTTTTCGGAAGGTTGTTAAGGGAGCAAGGTTTTGCATAAGCCATGCTGCTGCATGAATGAATGAATGAATGAATGAATGAATGAATGAATGAATGAATGAATGACGGAAGATGTGTTAAAGAAGTTACATGTATAATAAATATGTTTGCATATCCTTTACAGGACATCGCTGTCAACATCAGCATCTTTCAGCTCATTGTTGATTTCTTGGCAAGATTACGCTCAGTAGTTTACATGTAGAATCATTGGCACCTTGCCGTCTTGACAGGCGATAGTTTGTAAGGGATGGAGTTATTGCCTCTCCATAGCAGAAAGCCTGGGCTAAAATATAGAGAACGTGTGTTGCCCATGCAGCATGATCCCTCTCTCGGCCTGCCTAGTTCACTCCAGAGGAAAGGTAACACCTATACATCTGGAACAAGACAAGCTGCAGAAGCTGCCGGATCAGCAAAGCAATGCTCTAACTTGTCCGCCTGTCGGAGCTTCGATCCTAGACCAGCCGCCAACCAAGGCTTAGGGCCTGGTCTGCCCTGCCATGACACTTTGTCTTTAGGTTGCATTTCCTCGCACCAGGGTAAGGCGTGTACCCTCCCAATTGCGCTCTTCCGCCCGAAGCCGTTGGCACAATGTGGGGTGTCGGGTTTGGTAAGCGCCGCCCAATGTTCGGCGCTAACAGAAAGCAGGTAGTACCGTCTACTGTTATACGGTAGCTCAGTCATATCTGACTAAGACCTGACACAATAACAATATTAATAACGATAATAGAAATACACAACATGTAGTAAGCTCACAACAGATAATACTAACAATGAAATTATCAATAACTTTGAGCTTTTCTATATTTTAGCATCATTTGACAACCACTCAAGCAATGGAAACTGAATGGAAGAGTTGATGCTGACATGAAATGACAATGTGCCACACCACACAACTTTCATTTATTTAAATATATTACAATCGTGGGTTAAGTAGGTAAGAAACCTACGTCTGGTCTAGCAAACCGGTAGGGAATTTACTTGATCCTAGAAATTCTGCTCAAGATTTATGGAGAAAATTGGAGGAAAGGTGCTAGTCACGGCGCTGGAACTCCAATTAACTCTCCCCACGACGCCTAACGTCATAAGTGGAAGAAACAACAACAACAACAACAACAACAATACACGTTAGGCAAAGGCATCACAGCTGACATTTCCCATACCAACAAAATCTGTAACACGTGAATGGCGATCAGATTACCAACGTTTCAATGCTAATTTTAAAAAAAAAAACATAATTCGCATTACTTTAACAAAGATGATGAAGAATTCGTAAACCACATTCCGAATATTACTCACATTAAAGGAATGCTGTACAAGCATGAGAAATTCAAAAAATTTTTTGTTTGTTTGACAAACTAGAAACTGATGGTGCTACATCTCATTTAATTTTGCTGTTATACTTCCTCCTAGACTATCAGTTGTACACAGTTATTGTTGATATTGACGAAAATACTTTCAGCAGCATGGTGAAGAAATATTGTCAGAACTTTCAGACAAGTATTGGAGCAAAACTTTGGCCATATTGCGGCAGTCTCTGGAAGTTACTGCAGCATTCCTGACTCTAGTAGACATCAAAGACAAAATAGAAGACATGGTCATGTCTGTTGTTACTAAGAAGAAAGGGAATGTGGACACCAATAAATGGGCCAATGATTGGATCGCCTTTTTCTAAGTTTGTTGTTCCAACTGTTATTTCATTCATCAAAGATTTAAATCTTTCTTCTGAATCAACTGCTGTATGTAAAGTAGAAGGAATTGTAGAACAAAAGCCGAAAAGTGATTGTGACATATTCTGTGATCCTCCACCAAACAAAACACTTAAGTTTGATGACCCCAGAAACAAATACCTTGAGGATGAAGACACCATGTTTCACAAATTACGGCAACCAACTTCACAACCATTAAATTATTGGTAAAATGAACACAGGTTTCCACTGCTAATAGCAAGTGCGAAAATTGTCTTGGTCATACCAGTGTCCTCAGCGGCAGTAGAGCGCTTATTTAGTGCAGTTAGATTGTTGTTGAGTAAGTTACGAAAACGGATGTTACCAGCTCTCGTTATAAACTCTGTCTATATCAGATTTGCATGTAAGATGACAATTGTGGAAATGGTTCAGGGATTACCTGGATTAGCTGAATTATTAAAAACAGTCGATCAGCAAGAAATTGATTATGTGCTGAATAAGCAGAGTGACTCTGAAATAGAATGAGAGTGTCAGAATTACACTGAATTGTCATATTTAGATTAATCTTTGTTTTAATAAAATTCTCTTAAATATTAAAATTAATAAATTCTGTTGTTTTACATGTCTCTTTGTACATGTAGTTTTATTTAGTAGACACTAACCCTAAACTTTCATAAATTTCATAATTTTATTTGAACTGTATTCCATATTAAAATTATCATGGGAATCCCATGGAATGGGATGAGATGAGACAGGCATAAATTACCATGGGATGGGATGCGGCAGAAAAATATGTCCAATGGACAAGCCTGCTTTTGTGTAATCGTTGTCGTTGTTCTCTATGTTTCTTATCCATATTGTAGCATTCCAATTACCAAAATACATTGTTGTACACAAATCTGTGTATTATACATCACACTTCATATGGCTATTGGTTAATATGTTGGTTATGAATTCTTTAAAATTGTGTCTGAACCCTTCAGTCCGATGTATTTGCGTTCAAGTATGTGAGCCCTAAGGATGGCTTGCATCGATAGCACACAATCTCGTGTAGAAACGTGGCTCCACATCCGATATGGAAGTAACATCTCCAAGAGGGATGTGTGGCAAATGTCTTAATCCCTCTTCTACCCTAGAAACCAACAGGGAATGCTAGAGAGGTGATGTAACTTTACATCTGCGGGAGAGGCACTTTACGATGTGGACAGATCATGATTCAGCACACCATGTACGGAGGGACTGCGATTGGGGCCAGGCTGGCCATGTTCATCATCATCATCATCATCATCATCATCATCATCATCATCATCATCATCATCATCATCATCATCATCATCATGTGCCATGCCGATAAGCGTGGGCGGACATGTTTCGCCAGCTCACATCAGAGTCTAGAATGTCAGACTGGACAACATGGAATCTAATATTTATGACCTAGCCTTTCAGGTTTACATGAATATCTCTCTTCCTCATTTTCTCCATCTTATGTTGGTGTAGTCAAGTATCGCACGGTGTTGATTATTCTTTCCTGTTCTATACTTGCATGTAGATGGATAGTGCGTGCATTATTCCTTCTTCTTGTCTTTTATCTGCTTGCATACACATGTACATCAGTGTTTTACTGAGTCTTTCCTCATCTATCTTTGCATGTAGATGCACCGTACAGTATTCCTCCTTCTTACACGGTGCGCAGACAGTGCATTGAATTACTGCAGGGGTTTGTTGTCCATAGATTCACCTTCATCTTCGTCCCCGGACATGCGGGAGTTGGGGGAAAATATCGAGCTGATAAACTTGCTGTTATTAATGTCCTTAGAGAGATGTCGAGAGCGGGGGACTTTGACGTCGGTAAATCCACATTGTTGTCCATAATAAGAGACTCGGGAGTAAGAGCTGCACGGACAGACCCGTGTGGCACATCGGGAGAATGAGTGGCCTCGTCAACTAACATAGCACTGGCACTGTTAGCCGTCGGAAGCTGATGCATATGTTGGCGGGAGGATCTGGACATCTGTGGACATGTCCTGAGTTCATCCATGATACCCCAACAGATAACTAACTACTAACACCAGTATATCAGTGTTATGTTTAGTCTTTACTCTTCTATCCTTGAGTGTATATTATAGAAGATATGTAATAATCTTTTCATTCTTTACTGATGTTTACACGTATCGTATGGTGTCATTTTGCTGTTCCTCTTCAACTTTTGTATCTAGATGCATTACATACTTGTATTATTTTGGCATGACGACCCACACTCACTCACTCACTCACTCACTCACTCACTCACTCACTCACTCACTAATTCCCTCACTCACTCACTCACTCACTAACTCACTCACTCACTAATTCCCTCACTCACTCGCTCACTAACTCACTCACTCACACACTCACTCACTCACAGACTCAATCACTCACTAACTCACTCACTTACTCACTCACTCACTCACTCACTCACACAAACTGTTAACCAATCATAAAGTATCCGATCCCAGACCTCCACGATGATAGCTGCGTGTTTCACATTTCTACCACACGAACCTCTATAAACGATTGTAATAAACAATTTTACAAAACGTAACAAATGTATGAAAATGTAGAAGTCACAAAAAGCTGTTCATGAAATTACAGCAAACATAACCAAACTTATCAAATCAGTTCAATATTAACCCTTACCCAGACAACTGTCATTTCAGTATGTATGAATTAACCCTCTGTGCGTTAATTTTATAAACTACTAGCTGACCCGGCCCGGCTTCGCCCAGTCCTTGGTGGGGAGCATCTCATTTAATTCATATAAGTAGTCATATAAGTTCCCGTTCCCGTTACCGACTGTCTGTCTGTCTGTCTGTCTGTCTGTCTGTCTGTCTGTCTGTCTGTCTGTCTGTCTGTCTGTCTGTCTGTCTGTCTGTCTGTCTGACCCGGCCCGGCATTGCCCAGCTCCTGGTGTGGAGCATCTCATTTAATTCATATAAGTAGTCATATAAGCTCACGTTCCCGTTCCCGACTATCTATCTGTCTGTCTGTCTGTCTGTCTGTCTGTCTGTCTGTCTGTCTGACCCGGCCCGGCATTGCCCAGCTCCTGGTGTGGAGCATCTCATTTAATTCATATAAGTAGTCATATAAGCTCACTTCCCGTTCCCGACTATCTATCTGTCTGTCTGTCTGTCTGTCTGTCTGTCTGTCTGTCTGTCTGTCTGTCTGTCTGTCTGTCTGTCTGTCTGTCTGTCTGTCTGTCTGTCAGTCTGTCTATCTGTCTGATCCGGCCCGGCTTCGCCCAGCCCCTGATGGGGAGCATCTCATTTAATTCATATGAGTAGTCATATAAGTTCCCGTTCCCGACTGACTGTCTGTCTGTCTGTCTGTCTGTCTGTCTATCTGTCTGTCTGTCTGTCTGTCTGTCTGTCTGTCTGTCTGTCTGTCTAATCATTTATTGGTTGCAGTTAGAACAACCTTAGATAAACGAAGACCAACTTGGTAATATATTAACTTGGGTAAATGGAGCAGCGGCAGCAGCAGCAGAAGAAGAAGAAAAAGGAGGAGTAGGAGCTGGGAGGAGGAAGAGGGAGGAGGAGGGAGGAGGAGGAGAAAGAGAGAAGAGGAGGATGGAGGGGGAGAGGGAGGAGGGGGAGGAGAAGAGGAAGAGGGTAGGAGGTGGAGGAGGGGAGAGGAGGAGGAGGAGGAGGAATATAACGCATATGCCTGTAGATTTAATAATGGCTGAGGTTGTTCCATGTCTTCTTAGAGTTGGCGACAGTGTAAAGAAATATAAAATCTTCAAACTTTCATACTAAAAAAATATGACAGTGGGCTGCGCTGGAATGAAAGGAAGACGTGTAAAAAATTTCATCTCAATGGGATGGGCCGTTCGCGAGCGCATTAGGGACATATAGACAGACAGACAGACGGACGGAGATCGCCTTTATATATAAGATATACCCATCCATGTTGGGTTTTCCTCTTTACTCGTTAGGCCTCCCTCAATATACATCTTTTCCAGACTCTACACGCCCAAAGTATTTCATTTCCCTCACTTTCGTTTGTCTTAATAACCACATTTCTTTGACAATGAATCCCTGTTGAACGGTTCAGTGTGTTCTCTATTTCGCCCATGCAGGAGGAGGAGAGGGAGGAGGAGGGAGGAGGAGGAGAGAGTAGGAGGAGGGAGGAGGCGGAGGGAGAAGGAAGAGGGAGGAGGAAGAGGGAGAAGGAGGAGGGAGAAGGAGGGGGAGGAGGAGGGAAGAGGAGGAGGGGAGGAGGAGGAGGGAGGAGGAGGAATGTGAAGGGAGGAGGAGGGAGGAGGTAGAGGGAGGAGGAGGAGGGAGGCGGAGAGAGGAGGAGGGGAGGAGGGAGGAAGAGGGGAGGAGGAGGAATGTGAAGGGAGGAGGGGGAGGAGGTAGAGGGGAGGAGAGAGGGAGGAGAGGGATTAGGAGGAGGAGGAGGAGTAGGTTGGAGGAGGAGGCGAGGAGGAGGGAGGAGGAAGAGGGAGGAGGAGGGAGAAGGAAGGAGGATGAGAACGCAGGAGGAGAAGGGAGCAGGCGGAGGATAGGGAGGAGGAGGGAGAGGGAGGAGGAGGGAGGAGGAGGAGAGAGTAGGAGGAGGGAGGAGGCGGAGGGAGAAGGAAGAGGGAGGAGGCGGAGGGAGAAGGAGGAGGGAGAAGGAGGAGAAGGAAGAGGGAGGAGTAAGAGGGAGAAGGAGGAGGGAGAAGGAGGAAAGGAGGGGGAGGAGGAGGGAAGAGGAGGAGGGGAGGAGGAGGAGGAGGAGGAGGAATGTGAAGGGAGGAGGAGGGAGGAGGTAGAGGGAAGAGGAGGAGGAGGGAGGCGGAGAGAGGAGGAGGGAGGAGGAGGAAGAGGGAGGAGGAGGAATGTGAAGGGAGGAGGGGGAGGAGGTAGAGGGCGGAGGAGGGAGGAGGAGGAGGTAGAGGGAGGAGGAGGGAGGAGGAGGAGGGAGGTAGGAGGGGAGGAGGCGGAGAGGGAGGAGGAGGAGGAGGAGGGAGGAAGAAGGAGGAGGAGGAGAGGAGTGATGAGGAGGAGGGAGGAGGAGGAGGGAGGAGGAGGAGGAGGAGGGAGGGAGGGGAGGAATGTGAAGGGAGGAGGAGGGAGGAGGTAGAGGGAGGAGGAGGGAGGAGGGAGGAGGAGGAGGAGAGGGAGGAGGAGGAAGGAGGGAGGAGAGGAGGAGGCGGAGGGAAGAAGGAGGAGGAGGATGAGGAGGCAGGAGGAGGAGGAGGGGAAGAGGGAGGATGAGGAATGTGAAGGGAGGAGGAGGTAGAGGGAGGAGGAGGAGGAGGAGGAAGGAGGAGAGGGATGAGGAGGAGGGAGGAGGAGGGATGAGGAGGAGGGAGGGGGAGAATGTGAAGGAGGAGGAGGGAGAGGTAGAGTAAGGAGGAGGAGGGAGGAGGAGGAGTGAGGAGGAGGAGAGGGAGGAGGAGGAAGGAGGAGGGTGAGGAGGAGGAGGGAGAAGAAGGAAGAAGGAGGAGGAAGGAGGAGAGGACGTAGGGAGAAGAGGAGGGAGGAAGGAAAGAGAGGTGGAAGGGGAGGATGGAGGGAGGAGGAAAGAGGTAGGGGGAGGAGGAGGTAGAGGGAGGAGGAGGAGGAAGGCAAGGGAGGAGGAGAGGAGGAGAAGGGAGGAGGAGGGAGGAGGGAGGAGGAGGAGGGAGGAGGTAGGAGGAGGAAGAGGGAAGAGGGAGAAGAAGGGAGAAGGAGGAGGGAGGATGATGAGGGAGAAGGAGGCAGGAGGAGGAGGAGGGAGGCAGGAGGAGGAGGGATGAGGAGGGAGAGGGAGGAGGAGGGAAGATGAGGGAGGAGGGGGGAGGAGGCGGAGGGAGTAGGAGGGAGGAGGATGGAGGAGAAGGGAGAGGAAGAGGGAGAAGGAAGAGGGAGAAGGAGGAGGTAGGAGGGAGAGGGATGAGAGGGAGGAGGAAGAGGAGAAGGGTGGAGGGAGGAGGTAGAGGGAGGAGAAGAGAGGGGGAGAGAGTTCGCCATTCCGAATTCATACTCGTCTAGTTCTTCCCTTCTACACGACTGTAGATAACTTCCTTACACATAAAAAGATGAATTGTTATTGATATTGCCGTGGCATGGAGGAATATCAGCAGCAGAGTTGATTAAAAAAACAAAGACTGAGATCTACAGAGAGCCATGAACGCCTACGCCAGCCGGCACGGCACTTGATGATGATGATTGCCGTGTGACGAATCTGTGTAGTCACGTCATTTTCTTCCCTTTCCCTAGCGTTTTGGTTCGGGGATTCTTTCATCATCATCATCATATATTTACGTACGTATTTTGGGAGGGGGAGGAGGGAGGAGGAGGAAGAAGAAAAAAAACTATGACAGTTGACAGCTCTGGAATGAAGGAAGGCGTGTAGAAAATTTCATCTCAATCGGATGGGCCGTTCGCGAACAAATAAAGGACATACATATTTACATACATACATATATACATACACACATATTTACATACATACACTTTGTTTTATAAATATAGATTTGGAGAAAATGAGTTACAAATCAAATCAAATCAAATCAACTTTATTAGGGTCACAAATTGGGCGCGCAGGCCCGTCTTACATTCGGCCCTTTCAATCACTCGTCTTTCGTTCATCAAGAGCATTATACATTTACATAGGAAGAAAAATAAACATTGTGAAATGAATGTTGTAAACATAAACAAGGCTAATTACCATGTTATGAAGCCCATCTCCCACCTATCCATACATCACCCCACCCACACAACCCCACCTACCCACACACACGCGCACCAAAGGACACATAAACACCCCCACCTACCCACACACACGCACACCAAGGGACACATACATACCCCACCAACCGACCCATCCCCCTCCCACACATCCCCCACCCACACACACTGCCCTAACCTGATCCCCCAACCAAAACACACTCGCCACCCACAAACATTCCCCCACCAACCAACACATCCCACGCCCATCCACATCTTAACCCACACATCCTCTCCCCACCCACACCTCAAACCACCCATCCCTTAGCCACATCTCCATCGACAACATATTCCCCACCCATGCACACAATCCCCCACCAACCCACACATCGCACATTCACTCACACATCCCCGAACCATACACACACATCCCCACCAACTGACATGTCCCTAACCCCCCCCCCCCCACCCACCTCCCTAACCATCCATACATCCCCAATCCACACACACACACACCCCACCACCCACACATACAACTTCCACCCACCCACACGTGCCTTAACCTAAACCCCCACCACGCAATCCCCCACCCGCACATCACATACACCCCCTACCACGCACTATTCCCAACCCACGCACCACACACACACACATCCCTCACCAACACGTCCCCACTTACACACCACACACATATCCCCACCCAGATACCACACAATATTCCCACCCACACCCACACAGATACCCTTACCCATCCACCCCACATACCCCCACTCACACACCACAAAAATCCCCCACCCACACACACATACCTCACTCACACAATATCCCCAACCAACACACCACACACCTCTCCCCACCCACACACGCATTCCCTACCCGTCCACCAAACACACTCACTCACGCATACATCCTCCACTACGCACTCACACACCCCCACCCACCCACCCCCAACCAAACATCTCTCGATCACAATACCCCTACCCACACACATCCTCCACCCACTCACACATCCCACCCCGACACATACAACTCCCTTACCCACCTACACATCCCTAAGCCACTCACACACCCCCACCCACACATTCCTCATCCACACACACACATCTCCCACCCACACACCCCCGCATACTTCCCCCAACCACCACAATCCCCTACTCACCCACACATATACCCCACCCATACGCACATTCCCCGCACCCATCACACACATCCCCCACACCACACACTATCCTCCACCCATACCACCACAAACATACCCTCCACCCACACATCATTCACACATCCCCCACCAACACACCGCACACATATCTCAAACCCACACACCATACACTTCTCCCCACCCGCCCTTGCATCCCCAATCCACCCAACACAATCCCCTATCCACACAACCCCGCCTCCCACACATACTTCCTCAAACCATCCACACATCTCCACCCACATAAACACACATCCCCCGCATCCGTCCCATACACATATCCTCCACCCATACACACATCCCCCACACCCATTCCAACACCCCTACTTTCACCCCCACACATCCATCCACACATCCCACCAACACCCACAAATATCACTACCCACCAAAACCCACACACCCCAACCCATCCAAACGCATACCCCCACCCACACACCCCCACCCACACTTATCCCCACTCACACACATCCTCCACATACAGTCACACTTCCTCACATCTAGACACATACAAAATGTCTCACGTTAGTATTGAAACTAGTATGAAAAAACTCCCACACTTTACTCACACACATACACTGACACTTGTCATGAGCAGTCTCATAAAAATGTTAAACATGGAGAAAAATGTGTACATAAAATGTATGTGACGTAAAAATAGTGATGCTCTCTCTCTCTCTCTCTCTCTCTCTCTCTCTCTCTCTCTCTCATCTCTCTCTCTCTCTCTCTCTCTCTCACACACACACACACACACACACACACACACATTCACTCTCCTGCTCATTCTTTCACTCTCACGCTCACTCGTTCTGTCTCTCATTCACACTCACTGACTCTCTCACTCAAACTACAGTAATGAACATGAGTTTATATTATGCATGATAAAATCAAATGGTATTTAACTGATAATATGACAGATGAGAATACACAAACATATGGATTCGCGTGTTACATAACATGCGTGTTACATGACATGCATCTGCTCAGCTCTCTCTCTCTCTCTCTCTCTCTCTCTCTCTCTCTCTCTCTCTCTCTCTCTCTCTCTGTATTCTTTCATATACACACACTCACACGCATGCGCGCGCTCACACACACACACACACTAACACATCAACTCTCCCACTGTCTCACTCTCTAACACACAATCCTACACACACACACACACACACTCACTCTCTCAATCACACTCTCTCACACATACATGTACACATGAACGCATGCACGCACGCACACACTCCCTCACTCACTCTCACACATACGAATGCATGCAATGACACATTCCCCCACCATTTCTCGCTCAATCACTCTCTCCACACACACGCATGCACACACGCATTCACTCTCTCCCTCTCTCTGACACCCTCTCTCTCTCTCTCTCTCTCTCTCTCTCTCTCTCTCTCTCTCTCTCTCTCTCTCTCTCTCTCTCTCTTCGCTCCCACACGCACACACACATATATAGTGAACAATTATAATGAACAATTATACTGAACAATTATACCAGTAAATGAATTATGGTGGCATATAGTCGGTATGGATTAAGTATTGAATAAGTTTTCGGTTAAATGTGTAGGGACTCATTGGAGTTTTCAGATCTGGAGGCAGATGATTCCATAAGTGAGCACCAGAATAGGCAAAACATGTTTTGTATAGGTCCAATCTAGGCTTTGAGACATGTAACAAATTTAGGCGCTTGCTGTTCATTGCATTAGATTGAATCAGCGGCAGAAGATACTCTGGGGTATTTTGAGATATAATTTTATTCACTAATTTGGCTTTGTTGAAAAGGAAGCGCTTTTGTAGTGGTAGAAGTCTTAGATGACTGTACAAATTATTACTTTCAACGTGCTTTATGCCAGAAACCAGACGAATAGCGCGGTTTTGTAGAGAACATAGTCGTTTTTAAATTAGATTTAGGGCAACCATCCCAAACTGTGGAACAGTAATCGAGATGTGATTGGATATAGCATGTATAGAATATTTTTCGTGTGCTTTCGTCCAGGAAGTGCTGAATTTTAGCAAGTTGGTAAACTTTTTGTGCTATTTTCTTGGTAAGAGCGTGAACATGAGAGCTCCAGTTCAAATGGCTGTCTATTAAAAGCCCTAGTGTTTTATGTTTCAGTCACATTAACTATAGGTAACGTGCCCATGCGGAGTTCGAGCGGTGATCCAGTTATGGCTAGTGTCTGTAGTTTTTGTCTGGTCGTTATTAGCATGGATTTGGTTTTTGCCGATGTTAATTTGCATGCGGTTTTCATGCTCCATCTAGTAAGATTATCAAGTTCCTTTTGTAAAGAATTCTCTAATTCACTACGGTTTTCTTGACTAGTATATATAGTACAGTCGTCTGCAAATAGATCCCAAGTTGTATTGATATATAAAGGAAGATCATTAATATAAACTGCCAAAAAGCAGCGGACCTAGTATTGAGCCCTGAGGCACACCAATATTAAGCTGTGTGGGTCTTGATAGACAGTTGTTGAAGGACACGACTTGTTGCCTGTCCGATAGAAATGACGTAATTATGTTCACCATGTTGGTGCTTGTCTTCATTTGCTTTAGTTTCTAATTAAAATATCGTGGATCTACCATATCAAAAGCTTTTTTTAAAGTCTACAAACACCCGCTCCACAAATTCTACCGTTGTTGATGTTTAAGTGCCAGTTATCGGTCATTTTTGTTAGAGCACCTATGGCAAGAATATTTAGGTCGAAACCCAGATTGACTGTTAATTATTAGATCATTGTTAATTAAATGGTGTAACGTTATTTTATGAATGTGTTTTTCTAGTGGTTTTGATAGCGACGATAATAAGGAAATAGGTCTATAATTACCCAAAACGCTATTATCGATTGAGCCATTTTTAATTAGCGGAAACACTTTAGCAATTTTAAAAGCAGTATCAAGTAGGACAGAACAGACTGAAGTCATAACTGATATTCAATACAAAGTATTCACATTGTGTAATAAAACACAGGTGCCATAAATAAAATATTGCACAATTTATTGCTTGGCATATCTCGCTGCATCTCATCAGGTGCACACTGCAGAGTTATGTGACATATGAAGTTGGGTCAGCATGGCCGAATGGTTAAGAGTGCCTGCTCTTAAAATATCCGGCGTGCTCATGGTGGATAGCGGGATGAACCCTTACACTGTGCCATGAAGCGAATGCTGTATAGGCTCATTGATGTGTCTAGGGTTTTGACATAATATGAATAATACTTGAATACCTTGTTTTATAGAAGACCAACACAGGTACTGGAATATAATTTCACGAAGACTTTCTTCTTGACAGTTACTTTTAATCCATCCGTGCTTTCGGATACACAACAGTTCGACAGGGAATATAATATACGTAACATCTGACATTCATACAGCTGCACACACAACGAGCGGCCTAACTAACAGTTAGCCATTGCTCACCAGACATGCTGCGTCCGAACAGGACGGCAGCCCAAGTCTAACTCCCTTAGTGACGTTTTTCCTGACGCTCCCCTAGTTTCCCTGTGCACACTATAATTGTACATTTCGGTGCATGTTTTAGGGAAGCTCCCTTCAGCCTTTCTCAGTCTGCTATATGTCAGTGACTGATATGTGGCATTATGCCCCCCGCCCTACAAATTAAATGATATTATCATTTAATTCATATACATTCATTATGCATGACCAATATCATCACTGACAACCTAAGTATCTATTGCTGAACATGACATTATGGTTCCCGTTAATAACCCTCAAAAAAAAAAAAAAAAAAATTATTGATGGGCATGCCCTCCTGCTCACACCCACGGTGAGCGTCATGTGGCCGGCCTATGGGAGGGCCGGTCCAACTAATGATACCATTAGTCCCTAATGTCCTCACTCTAGGTCAAAACCCGGAGTTGTGGACGAGAGTATCAATCGGTATCATGCCGTCTGTATCAGTTGCCGATCCTCGTTGTCGCTGGTTCTGTATATATCTTGCATTCTCATTAATAGTTGTAGGTGAGGTAGAGGCTGTCGCTGATCACATTCTAATTTAAGGGATATTTCTAATATTATTAAGTGCCGTACCAATAATACAACAATATAATTCATTCAACCAGCAATGTCATAATAGCACCTAACCAATCCTATTTCCGTAAATATTCTAATAAACTAATACTCTTCACTCCAACATGATAAATCTTCTTCTTCAATCAACCGTTTGTAATGTGGTATCATTGCCCAACGCTCATACCTGTATGTAGAGAAGCTAACTCATCATGCTTTAAACCTACCCATTGGTGCCTATAAAATTGCTGAAATAACCATATAAGTTAGTATCCATAACTCATCTTCTAGTACCATGATGATATGTCGGTATGATATTGACTGCCTTCACCTATCTTGGTACAATACTAGTGTACTGTACATCCGCTCAGGGGAGTTGTTTCTACCCCCAGTACCCTCACTGCACCCTCACATCACGTGTGTTTTCCTCTGTATCTTTATTATAACCACAAACCTTTGCGTATGATCAAGCAGTAAATCAAAACTAATTTGTAAGACCACATTCATAGTCTAAAAACACTATGGTAAGGATCTGTATACTAACATTTTAGCACAATACAACAGATCAAATGACCATCACCAACAACATACAACAAAATAAACACCATTCACTAGTTTCCTATCATTGAAGTCATGAACAACCTTAATCACGTGCTGGATTCACGTGAGAATAACATGAAATTCTTTTATTTATGACGATGTTAAATTAAATTAACTTATCTCTTAACTTTCAGGTGTATTAGCCGTTTTTAAATGTCATTCTGATCACACAGTTCCTCGACCATATCCGTGTATGTTTTCATTCAATTCAACAACGTCGTGTATTTCTAATTTGTGATTGGTAAAATAAATTGTTGTCCATGGTTAACACAGAAGTTTGTTAGATTGTCCTCTAGTATCCGATATTCCAATACAGAAAATAACTGAGGTGGAGTTAATGATGGAATAATTGCGTATCTTGATTTTGACTAACCAGTAACATCTGGTTATGATTTCAGCTTCATAATTGAATGTAAACTTTTTTCTCAAGGTTGATGTAAGAATTGTTCATCACTGTTATGAAACTCGAATTTCGATGTAATCGTCTTCTTTCAAGAAATTTCTCCTAATTTGAATATTTGAATGTTCTGAGAATTTTGGTTCATAATTTTAAAATAAGATTTCACTTGCTTTCTTCCAAGTGTTTATTTCTCAATGTTCACGTATCAATTTGACTTCATCCAAACTATCGTTTCCAGGAATTCAATTTTTTTATTACTGAAACTTTCAACGTTCAGTGTATTTCGACTGTTACCAATGATAATCTTGTGTCGTTGTAATTCAAGAAATTTCTTGCGAACGTTCTTGTAAAACCGCGTAAATATGTATATAATTCCTCTGTTCACTGACTGTTTAACTTCTTTCTTGACTTATACAAGGTCAAGTATTGAGGTAAAAATGTTGAACTGGAGCATACGGAATCTGTCTTGTGAACAAACAGTTCAATACCATGTTATTAGCATGTATCGTTTTAACAAGTTACGATCAGGTGATCGGTAGTTGCCTCTTTTCGGAGTGCCTGTTAAGACCAGGTCAGCATCCGAAATAAATGAGGACAATCAATACGGACACAAATGATGAACCAGTAATACGGTTGATCACAGTCGAGACTTTCGCATACTGTCGAACAACATTTAAACTCAATTTGAAATGAGTAACAGCATAGTTCATGTACGCTCTCCTTTCTCTTAACACAATTATGCTTACCACAGTATATATGTCGATTGAATTTTTGTTAATTAAATCTTCCTGTATCTGTGCAAACGAATAGTATCTGCATATGATCAAATAATTGCATGTTGAGAACTTGCGTGTGTCAATTTGAACAGTTCTTTGAACCAAAATCGTAAGATACTTTCCGGATGTTTTGTGTATGACCAAAATGATGATGTCATCACCACTGCTCCAAAAATTTGGTTACTTGGTTTGAGATTATTCCACATATAGTAAATTATATATGATGGCGTCATGATAAAAATCTGCATGTGACCTTGGCCTTCTCAAGTATATGGCTCGATTCGTAGATTACTTTACAATGTCAGAAACTGATAATAAATCTCGAGTTTAGTTCATAATTAATTACTACCGGTACAAGTCCCATTTGCCATGAAGCGAATGCTGTATAGGCTCATTGATGTGTCTAGGGTTTTGACCTAATATGAATAATACTTGAATACCTTGTTTATAGAAGACCAACACAGGTACTGGAATATAATTTCACGAAGACTTTCTTCTTGACAGTTACTTTTAATCCATCCGTGCTTTCGGATACACAACAGTTCGACAGGGAATATAATATACGTAACATCTGACATTCATACAGCTGCACACACAACGAGCGGCCTAACTAACAGTTAGCCATTGCTCACCAGACATGCTGCGTCCGAACAGGACGGCAGCCCAAGTCTAACTCCCTTAGTGACGTTTTTCCTGACGCTCCCCTAGTTTCCCTGTGCACACTATAATTGTACATTTCGGTGCATGTTTTAGGGAAGCTCCCTTCAGCCTTTCTCAGTCTGCTATATGTCAGTGACTGATATGTGGCACACTGGCTAGCTGAACTATAGTAGTGTTTACTTCCCGTCCTTGACTTGGGGACGTAAATTACAAGGGCCTCTAAAGTCGGAGTGGGTTCTCCTGATGGCGAGTGACACTGGTAATAAGAGAGTTAGTTGCATATTCTTTACAGGACGTATCTGTCAACCCCATCATTTTTGGCTGTCCGTGACTCCTGGGCGAGTTTACGTTCAGCAGTTTACCATTGCTTTCTGAGCATGCATGCAGGCAGACAGGCAGGCAGGCAGGCAGGCAGGCAGCCAGGCAGGCAGCCAGGCAGGCAGGCAGGCAGGCAGGCAGGCAGGCAGACAGACAGATAGACAGACAGACGTGCATACATGCATGCATACGTGCATACATAATTGCATAGTGCATACACACCTACGCACAAACTCACGTGCGCTCCGTCTTTCTCTCACTCTAAGAGAGAGAGAGAGAGAGAGAGAATGAGAGAGAGAGAGAGAGAGAGAGAGAGAGAGAGAGAGAGAGAGAGAGAATGAGAGAGAGAGAGACATACAGAGAGAGAGAGAGAGAGAGAGAGAGAGAGAGAGAGAGAGAGAGAGAGAGAGAGAGAAACAGATGAAATACAAGAACACACGCTAAAGCATTGACACAGACACAAGTACACATTCCAAGTTTCTTGGCAAGCTTACAATAAGTAGTGTACCATTGCTTTCTTAATGGCCGTCACTTATACCTCGTGAAAACCAACGCAAAGCTGTCTGATACCAAATCGCCCGCAGCTGTGTTTCGAACGCCGTATGCGAGATGACGAATTGCGTTCGAAACTCCTTCGCCACAGCATCGGCTTAATAAGCATCGTAATGAACCCTGTTAACTCAGATTCTTCACACAAACTGCCAATTGCATCAGTGTTACCTGGTCTTTACAACACAGACTTGAGAAGACGAGAGTCTGTTGTATTTTTCATACATTGTAATATGTTAATAACATTATTATTGTTGGTATTTATTATTGCTTTTCTTAGTCACTTGTGGAGACGGTTGTGACAAGATCTCAAAAGGACTCAACGCACTTAAAACTATGGCTGCAATGGACAAGAGCAGAGAATGCTTTTCACACTATACCAGCACTTGATCCTCTCAGCGATTGATTATGGACTAGGACTGCTCACTGTACTCAAAGAGTCAGCTGGTGAGATTGGAGCGCATACAGAACGAAGCTATGTGGGTCATTCTGGGATGCACCAGAGACACCCCAGTAGTGTGTATGCGTTACATCCTTGGTTTGCCGACTGTTGCTGGTAGGCTCAAGGTGATGCAGGCGAAGGCATACCTCAGAGTAGCTGCTGACACAGATCACCCGTTGCATGAGGCGCTGGACGCAGTTAAGGGCCAGAGACTGATAAGAGGGAAATCATGGATGGCTCAGGCGGAGGATACGATCAGACAGGTGTGCCCCTTGGAGAACATTAGGCGAGGAGAGGAGTGGGTCAGAGTGCCAGCGGAGCAGTCAGACTTGTGCAGAGTTATAATCACATTGAGCCGGGAGTGCAGGGAGTGGCCAGCAGGGGCCACGGAAGTGGAAATCCAGCAACTAATTCAGGATAATGCTCGCCCGGATGATGTGATTATCTACACAGATGGTTCGGTGTTGAGAGGTAGAAGAAGTGCCTGGGGTTCTTGGCAAAGGCTAATGGTCGACGTTTGGTGCAGGAGAGCCTGGCATATGATACCACAACATCTAGCTTAAGAATGGAGGTGGAGGCAGTCAGTGCAGCTTTCCGCTGGATGGAGAATACGATACACAGCACACATCGTGATTATAACTGACTCAGAAAGCATGCTGAGTAGGGTGAGGACAGGCAAGCTTCGTGCCGAGTGGCTTGCTTCGCTTCGGAAGTCACGGGTGACAAGCATCGTCTGGATCTTTTCTCCGGGGCTATGCTGGTGTGCTGGGGAATGAACAGGCAGACAGATTGGCTGGCTCTGCAAACTTGGTGGAGTATTGATGCATGATAAGTCAGACGTGGTTGCGGCCTTGTGGGAGCACGTGTACACCTCGGAGGAGCAAATGTATCACCATGGTCTGGCAAGAATGAGCAGCGAGGTGGGATCTGGCCGACACTGGACGCTCAGAGGAAAGGCGAGACGGACATATAATCAGATTGCTACTGGTACTATTAGTGTTGGAACTCTTCGCTGGCTTCTGAGGATGAGGACGGAGCGCTTATGGGAATGACCCGAATGCTGTGATGTCGGTTCCTAAATCAATCAATCAATCAATCAATCAATCAATTCTTAGTCACTTGTATATTATTTGTGTTGATATTCTCAGTGTCCTGTATGTTCACGTGGCTTGGGTCTTTGTAGGATTCACACATGTTAGTTAGTTAGTTAGTCGACAGATCATCCTCATTGCACATCGAATCATTCAGTCCATAAGTGCTCGGATCCCCTCCTCAGCAAATCCCGCAGCGTGTAGCGGCTAACAACGCCAGTTCTGTGTTGGTTTATCAATCTTCTTTGGCTTCCTGCGTAGTGTTCTTGTTTGGCCACCCCCTCTTTTAATTTGCTGCTCTCGCAGTCTGGCCATTGTTGTAGATTCACAGTCATCACTTGGTTCTCGCAAAAGTCTTACTTCTTGTAGAGCATTCAGAATGTCAGCCTGGTCCATGGTGCGTCCGTCCTCCACAGTAGCCTCACCTGCGAGCTTGTCAGCCCGCTCATTTCCTTGTACTCCCGCATGCCCTGGCACGAAGATGAAACATGTTGTGGTTGTTTCTTCACAGGATGTTAACATACTATTGTTTCATGTAATGTTGTCACATCCTGCTGAATGTCAGGTTTGTTTTCCGTCTTGGTACAGTGATGTATTTATACTCTCATGTCATCTTGTTCCACTTGTACCTTACGGTGTCAAATAGAAGCATAAACAGCGGGAGAGTGCCCGTTTATGGGCTTCATGTATCGAGATTCCCATGGACTCTGTTATTCCCTCTGTCCATCGTTTACGTGGTCAGCCTCGTCTTCTGCTTCCATTTGTTCTGTACATCATTGCTTGTTGTGGTATACTGTCACACGATAGTCTAGTTATGTGGCTGAACCATTTCACTTGCTGTTTTCTAATGAAATATAGCGCTGTTATTACCCCCACTGTAGTCCTTATTTCATTATTTCTGACTTCCCCATTTCTTGGCGTGGAGTTTTCGAGTCATAAATAGCATTTCCTTTTTTGCAATATGGCGTTACAGTCACTGGAATTCCCTGAACTTGAAGAAGTGAAACTGAAAAGAAAACAAGTAAAACATTCTTGGCATGTTCAATCTTGGGTGACAAGGGCTTGCTTTTTCCCAGAGAGCAGGAAATAAACACTTTATAATTTATTTATGCATGCCGGCTATGGGGCAAAGGGGTTACGAATGCAATTCGTTATCCCTTATACCTGCGTTTTAAACATACCTGTAATCTATTTGGAAGCAGAACGCCTTGCGTTGGTTTTCATACAGTGGTATGAAGTGCGGATCGATCATAAAACAATTTGTAAACTACAGAAAGAAACCTTGCCAAGAAATCACAAACAGCCAGAAAATACAGGGGTTGACTGACGTCCTGTAAGGATATCCAACTAACTTAATATTTTAATAATTGTATTTTAATTCCTATATTCTCTCAAGTGGGCGTTCATGGGGAAGGGGATAGTGAAACGCGAGGTTTAACAATTCCCCGACATACAGACTCAAGGTCTCGAAATCTGCCTGCGTTGCGATGTGGGAGCAGACTGTTTTGCGTTGATTTCAATGGTATGAGATGTCGACGGGTCCGAAATCAATGGCAAACTACTGAACTAAGCATGCCTAGTAAATCACAAGTAGCCACAACATGCTGGGGTTGATAGCAAGGTCCTGTAGGGACATGCAACAAACGTAACTATCGCTTGAAGAAGCTCATGGAAGTAGAGCATTACTTGATATTGTATGAGAGAGACTAGGAATGTCATTTGGTTACGTAATGAGAAGAGAGGCGAAAGGACACATCGCGAGGGGTGGAACTGTTAGCTGTGGATGAGGCAGAAACACACTGGGAGAAATATAAAGGCTATATGGGGTTTTAAAGACGAGAGCCCGACAACAGAGCAGGGTGAGCAAGAACATGTACAACACAAGAGGAAAAGTCGGCCCCCTCACGCAGCACAGAGGTCATTCATAAGGAGGAGATAACATTGGAAGAGGAAAAAACAAAATCAAAGATAGACTAGAGCCATTGAGTAGTAAATAACAACCATTTTGATGAAGACATTATCCAACAAAAACAATAAAACCAACAGTAAATGGGAAAACGAGAGAAACAACAATAACCAAAAACAATAAAACCAACAGTAAATGGGAAAACGAGAGAAACAACAATAACCAAAAACAATAAAACCAACAGTAAATGGGAAAACGAGAGAAACAACAATAACCAAAAACAATAAAACCAACAGTAAATGGGAAAACGAGAGAAACAACAATAACCAAAAACAATAAAACCAACAGTAAATGGGAAAACGAGAGAAACAACAATAACCAAAAACAATAAAACCAACAGTAAATGGGAAAACGAGAAGAACAACACTAACTAAAGACAACAATACAACGAGAAACAGTAGATACTAACAATACAGATCCAACTAAGACAGAGCAATAAACAAACAAAAATAATAAAAACCAACCATAAATGGAACGACAGAAACTACAACCGTGTACTTAAAGTGAAACAGAAAGTAAATCCAGTTTATTTCCAGCACACAATTCTTGATATATTCACTCCTGGGTGACGAGTTCAGAAAGCAATGGCAAACTACTGAATGTAAGCTTGCCGAGTAATCACAAACATCCAAAGAATGCAGACGTTAATTGCGACGTCATGTAAAAGATATGCAACTAAATATTTGTATAGTTACAAACAAAAATAATAAGCACAAACTTGTATAAGGATAACAATAGAAAATGGAAAAACGATAGGTGGATTTGGGGGGGGGGGCGTCCAAAAACAACAAAACAGAGAGAAACAGCAGACGTTAGGAATAAAGATAACTAATAAAAGAACAATATACCAACAAAAACAATAAAATCAGCAGTAAATGGAACAATAGGGAAAACAACAACCAAAGACAATCAAACAATAGAGAAACGTAAGACAGGGGTACTAGACATAGGAATAGCTAAGAAAGAACAATAAGAAATAAAACGGGCAAATTAATAGCAACATTACTAACATAATAAAAACAAATTAAACAGATCCAGTAGCAACGGAACAAGCATAGAGGATATCGTCGGCGAAGGAAGATTTGGAGGATGATAGAATAGAGGAATCCTGCCAGGCATGCATCAGTGGAAGTAGTATAATGCGCAAAGTACTAGGATAATTTAAACCGCACTATGAACCACCACAATTATAACCATAGCTGCTAAAGCTGGTTGAACTACGTGAAAATAGTTTTTTTATATACAAATAAGAAGTCGTTGCTCCGGGTTTTATCCTATATGGCTTGAAGCTTTCTGCAGAGTTGCCATCCAAGAGTTTCGCCCAGAGCACGAACTCCGTAGCTTCAGCGATGACCCTGGGGTATGGTTGCCAGATACGTGGGCACCAAAAGGAGGACATAATAAGACGCAAAAGAGGACAAAGGAGGACATATTGAATGTTTCATTTGAATCGTTCCAGATTAAACCCACAATGTTATTACAATAGCTACCAATAAGTGTATCTTACTCTTAGTGAGTCGACCCAGGAACAGAAACAACAACAACAAAAAAAAAACAATCAAAATTTAAAAATAAACATAAATTCAATGGAGGCTTTTTTCAAAATGATAACAAATATTATTTAAACAGCCGATTGTACAATTATTACCTTATAATCTTTATTAATTACACAACATATTTCTCGGAGGAGCCAACTTTTTGTAGAAGATCCTCGTTAGCAATCATAATAACATTAACATTTTAACCACAGAGACTACAACATAGAGTTAGATTGTTAGTGTTGCCGAATAGAGCAACAGTTAGATTCAAATTATACAAATAATTGGTGTTTCACATTTGGTATAAATAGGAAAATTAAATAAATATTATTAAGCAATGGG
>JACEFZ010024754.1:0-30000 GCA_014155875.1 Cepaea nemoralis
TTTTATTATTTTGAAAGAAGATAAAGCATACAGACAATTTATTACAAACACCAGACAGAGGAAATCGATATATGTTGTTACATTATGAAAAGAGAACAGCAGCAACAAAACAATTGGCATGATGTATGTAATAAGACACAAACGAAAAAAACAAACAAGAGAAGGTTTTTAGCAGCATAGCATTATGGTATAGAAAAGTATGAGCTCAGAACTGATATAATCTGTTGGAGTTTGTTAGGTGTGGGAAAGCATTATAGCCCACGCCAGTAACCTAGGTATCTGATGAAGGTGACGACGGCTAGAAAATAACAGTTTCGTGGCAAGAGATGTGTCTGCGAGTACGTTCTGTGTGATTCCAGTCAGCACGAGGAAGAGTTTAAGAAAAGCTACACCTTATCCTATCTAAGTAACCCTGATGTGTCTAAGAAACGCTAAACCATATGTTATCTAAGTAACCCCTGATGTGTCTAAGAAACGCTACACCATATCTTATTTAAGTAACCCCTGATGTGTCTAAGAAACGCAACACCATATCTTATTTCAGTAACCCCTGATGTGTCTAAGAAACGCAACACCATATCTTATCTAAATAACCCCTGATGTGTCTAAGAAACGCTACACCATATGTTGTCTAAGTAACCCCTGATGTGTCTAAGAAACGCTACACCATATCTTATTTCAGTAACCCCTGGTGTGTCTAAGAAACGCTACACCATATGTTATCTAAGTAACCCCTGATGTGTCCAAGAAACGCTACACCATATGTTATCTAAGTAACCCCTGATGTGTCCTAAGAAACGCTACACCATATCTTATTTCAGTAACCCCTGGTGTGTCTAAGAAACGCTACACCATATGTTATCTAAGTAACCCCTGATGTGTCTAAGAAACGCTACACCATATCTTATTTCAGTAACCCCTGGTGTGTCTAAGAAACGCTACACCATATCTTATTTCAGTAACCCCTGATGTGTCTAAGAAACTCTACACCATATCTTATTTCAGTAACCCCTGATGTGTCTAAGAAACGCAACACCATATCTTATCTAAGTAACCCCTGATTTGTCTAAGAAACGCTACACCATATCTTATTTCAGTAACTCCTGGTGTGTCTAAGAAACGCAACACCATATGTTATCTAAGTAACCCCTGATGTGTCTAAGAAACGCTACACCATATGTTATCTAAGTAACCCCTGATGTGTCTAAGAAACGCTACACCATATCTTATTTCAGTAACCCCTGATGTGTCTAAGAAACGCTACACCATATCTTATGTAAGTAACCCCTGATTTGTCTAAGAAACGCTACACCATATCTTATTTCAGTAACCCCTGGTGTGTCTAAGAAACGCAACACCATATGTTATCTAAGTAACCCCTGATGTGTCTAAGAAACGCTACACCATATGTTATCTAATATGAAATGAAAACAAATAGGTATGTTAAATTCCTGCGAGAAAAAACGAACTAAACATTAACAAACGTTGCACATACCTTACAAGGAGATCCACGTGTCGCGAAATACAGGTGAAAAATCCGAAATCAGAAGTACTCAATAAATATAAAAATGAATAATAAAATAAGATAAAATACACACGAAAGCATACAATACGACACACAGACGTTTCGATTCTAAGAATCTTTGTCAATGACAACACAGATAGCTGACGACAAACAACGACAAAAACACAAACACACGACCTATCACTTATAGTGCACAACCTGATAATTCCATGTGGGGCAGAAAATGTGACTTGGCCAGCTGCGAAAACGCTTGTGGCGCAGAATTGAAAATGGGTTGCCAAAAAGGATTTGAGTAGCCAAAAATATGTGAACAGTCTGCTATGAAAACATAGAAATATCGCGGGGGGGGGGGGTGGAACAGCACGGTAATAGGTAGTGTAAACAATTGGGGAAGATGCCACAGTTATACTGTAGCGTCCACGACAGTATTAATTCCTGCCGGGTGGATGCATCCCAGATTGTTGATTAGCTGACATTCAATTCTAAGTCTGACACAGCTATTTGAGAAGCAGGGTTTTAATGCGGTGACATATGCATCGTCGGCTCCATTGTGGTTGGAGGAATGGAGCCGACGATGCATGTGTCACCGCATTAATACACTTATGGACTGAATGGTCCGATGTGCAACGAGGATGATCTGTCGACTAACTAACTAACTAACTAACTTATCTAAGTAACCCCTGATGTGTCTAAGAAACGCTACACCATATCTTATCTAAGTAACCCCTGATGTGTCTAAGAAACGCTACACCATATCTTATTTCAGTAACCCCTGATGTGTCTAAGAAACGCTACACCTTATCTTATCTAAGTAACCCCTGATGTGTCTAAGAAACGGTACACCATATCTTATTTCAGTAACCCCTGATGTGTCTAAGAAACATTACACCATATCTTATTTCAGTAACCCCTGATGTGTCTAAGAAACTGTACACCTGATCGTATCTCAGTAAGCCCTGATGTGTCTAAGAAACGCTACACCTTATTTTATCTAAGTAACCCCTGATGTGTCTAAGAAACGGTACACCATATCTTATTTCAGTAACCCCTGATGTGTCTAAGAAACGCTACACCATATCTTATCTCAGTAAGCCCTGATGTGTCTAAGAAACGGTACACCATATCTTATTTCAGTAACCCCTGATGTGTCTAAGAAACATTACACCATATCTTATTTCAGTAACCCCTGATGTGTCTAAGAAACTGTACACCTGATCGTATCTCAGTAAGCCCTGATGTGTCTAAGAAACGCTACACCTTATCTTATCTAAGTAACCCCTGATGTGTCTAAGAAACGGTACACCATATCTTATTTCAATAACCCCTGATGTGTCTAAGAAACCCTACACCATATCTTATCTCAGTAACCCCTGATGTGTCTAAGAAACGGTACACCATATCTTATTTCAGTAACCCCTTGATGTGTCTAAGAAACATTACACCATATCTTATTTCAGTAACCCCTGATGTGTGTAGCGAAACGCCAGTGGCCCATGTCCTTATGTATTCTGTTATTCTTGGTAAACAGGGGGAACCGGCTTTCGGAAGCTCTCAGTTCTTTATTCGCTCACTTTCTCCATGAAAGATGGTTCTTTGGGTTATCTTCATACCACAATCTTTACATGGAGCGAGTATATATTTGTCTTTCCTTTCGGGTAGTCCCGAAGGCGCGCCTTGCGTCAAATGTGCACTGGTGCAGCGGCTGGTCAATTGATGGCCGGGCAAACAAGTACCGTTTGCAACTTGCAACTTGTCAAAGTTAATTAAAGATAACGACAGAAGTGCAACTACTACGGAGACATTTTGAAAGGTAAACTTGGGTTGTGGGTGGTCCAGACAGACCTGGACTTATAAATGTATTTTGTCTCAAAGGGGAAGATGAATTGGCGAAAAGCCAATCATAACCAATGAAGAGTTAGTTGACCGTTGGCAATCTAAATGGGCGTCTTGTTCTTGGCATAGCCGGGGAAGTGAAACGGAACAATATATCTCCCCAGAAGATTTCATTTGTTCTTGGCGTCAGATGAGCTGTTGCTATCTTTCTGTCTACGGCTTGAATTGGGCATCTGGTCATCTTTCTGTGGAATATCATCATTGGATAGCTATACCAATCTATGATCTATCTTCTTGAGCCAGAAGAGGCTATACACAGGACTATCTCTTTCGTCTGTTACTTGATAGGATGATGTCGGGAAGATAATGGACTTCTCTATCTCATTGAGAGAACCTGCATTCCTCTAAATCTATGTGTTCTGTGAGGCACTACCAGTACCTTGCGGCGACAGCTCAGACAAGAGCAGCGGCCGGGAGGGGTAGTATCCTCTTTCCTATTCTTGCTGGGAGTGGGGAACTACACTGCGTGCCTTACAACTCCAATACTATACTTTTAGTAACGAGGGGAAACACACAGATGACTTGGCACACCACACCACAGGATCGTAGTTGTGAGAAAGGCAGCGTTTGCAAGTGAGAGGGAAGCATGGAAATGATTGTGCCAAATCATAATAAAGGCTTGGTATGAATGTGGAGAGTGTGTCGTGTGGGCAAAAAGACAACAGGACTTCGTCCAGCTGGAAGTCTCCTCAAGCCCGGACGTGGCCAATCCAGGGGCTACCTGACAGGTCAGGCCCAGTCATTCAGGTATTAAATATAGTGTATGTGTGTGATACATGAGTCAGCCCAGTCGCTCAGGTTTTGTTTATCATCTCCAGGGTCCTCTTCTATGGGAAGTGACTATGTCTTCTAACGGACATTATCACCAGTGCTTCTAGGCTAACGCCAATATGTCCGACGAGGCCAACTCAGGGTTTGGTGTGCTTAACTCTGAGACAGAGGCAAGGTGCAGGTCTTGAGGCAAGGACATTTTGCATGACTGGTGCATTGCCGGTTTTTTTCAACAACATACGCCTGAGAGCAGTTGTTGTCTGGAGGGAGCCTAAGAGTGATTTTCTTGCATACCCATTTTACACCAGACATTAAAAGGCACCCATCCATTATCCCTCCACGAACACCTCACCGTATCTGCAACCGTAAAGCTTTTCATAGGTCAGTGAAGACCTGGTGCCGAATTAATTCATGTGGCAATGAACAGAAGTCCTCAAAACACCAGTCGCTTGGATTCTACAAAAGCCTGTTGAATCTACAACCAGTTGCTGGAGAAGGAAGGAGATTCTGACATCTTTGGTGAGATATGTCTGGACAGATCAGACAGTATCTGAAGCTAGATCTGGGACTGTGGTGACTGGAGGCTCTGTGTCAAAACTTTACCAGTGTAGTGTCTGTGTAGATCTATCTGTTTATCTGCCTTTATGTGTTCCTGTGCTGTTCTTGATTAGGTTAATAAAATTACTTCCAAGTTGTTCTGACGACTGCCATGTTATTTATGTGTCAGCCAGAAGAGCACTGCAGGAAATAGGTCCCTAGGTCGAAAGGAAGCGTGACAGTGAGTCCAGGGAAAACGGAGGAGGGTTGGCAGGTAAAGACCTATCCCAGCCAGGGCTATAGAAGATTAATTAAACATTGTGACCGGGCTATTTGGGACCCTCCACGTAGCTTGTTACAATGTCTGGGGGCACGTCGCGGGATATTTGAAATCCTGGTGGAGTTCTGGCTGATTTAGTGATAGGGGACAGATATCCTTGTTTTCTATCAATAGGTTCTGCCTACCGTGCCTGGCTATTGTCTATACTCTTCCTGACACAGACTGACCGACATACGACGTGTTGTGGTCGTGTAATGTAACTTGTTGTGTAATTGTGAGAAAAATTTTATTGGACAATTACCTCGTCCCTTGCCCTCTGAGTTTAAGATGGCATCAGCTGGGTTTAATGTCGCTGACGTACAGGCTACAGGGCGTGAAATGGGTTATGATGGAGCGGAGTTACAGAAATATGTGCAGGAGGTGGAAAGAGACTACAGACAGGCTGTGCGCGAAGCCAAGAGGATTGAGGCGGAGGCTTAGGTTAAGAGGATGGAGGCTGAGGCTAGGAAGATGGAGGCCGAGCAGGCAGTCAGAGACCATGAGTTCCGTATGAGAGAGTTGGAGCTGAAAGCTCAAACTGCCAAGGAAAGAGACGGTGCAGTGGGAGACACAGTTCTCCCGGACTCAACAACTTCTGGTGGCGGTCCATACCAGGCAATGAAGTTCCCATTGCTCCCGTTCGATGAACACAAAGATAAGATCGACCAGTATCTTCACAGATTTCGGTCGATGGCTTTGGCTATGGGATTGGAACGAGGGAAATGGAACTTGAAACTCTCACAGGGCCTGAGGGGGACCGCGTACGAGGTCTATTCTAGGTTGCCACCTGGTATGGAGAATGACTATGAAGCTCTGGAGAAAGCACTGTTGAAAAGGTTCCAGATGACAGCTCATACTTATCGACAACAGTTCAGAAAGTCGAAGAGAGAGCCAGGAGAGATGTTCGCAGCCTACAGTGTCAGATTGAAGTCTTACCTTTTGAAGTGGATGTCATTAGCTGGTTTTGCTAACGACTATGAAAGTTTGGAAGAATTGGTGGTCGTGGACCAAATGAGGAGGATGATGCCTAAGCCATTGCAAACCTTCTTGCTTGAAAATGGGGCAGAAAGGTTAGACATAGTCAACACATTAGCGGAAAGGTATGTGCTAGCTCATGGAGATAATGGGGAATTGTCACAACCCAATCCCCGACCACCAGACACATGGTCTGGAAAGAAGAAGAACCCTAAAACAGCTCACACCAAGAAGGAGGATCCTTTCGATAAAGTTCCTAGTAAGAAACCCTCTGGTAAGAGTCCACCTGGATCTCCTAAAAGAAAGTGGAGTGAAAAGTGGTGCACCTATTGCAAATCTCCCACACACAATACGGTTGATTGCCGGCGTAAACAGAAAGACTCTCACTATGCTGCTTGTCTTGTAGAAACCGGGGAAGGGTCTCACAAGGAGGTAGAAGGGAGGGATCTTGGGAAAAAAGATTTAGAAAAACCACCAGTGGTAGAAACGGTACTTGTGAACGGTCAACCAGTTGAGTGTCTCTACGACACCGGTTTGCAGTTTGAGGCTGTAATTTCATCACACTTAGTGAGTCCAGAGCAGCTAACCGGAGAATCTATTGAGATTCAAACGGCGACAAAGAGTGCGGTAGCGATGTCTCTTCCAATTGCGAAGGTGGACATTAAATCAAAATATGTTACCGGCACTATACAGGCAGCCGTTCTGCTAGATCCAATCTTCCCAATGATCTTGGGTTGTCGCTACGTCTTTCTAGGGATTCCAACCGAACCCATGTACGTAGGAGCGATGCAAACCAGATCTCAATCGGAGGATGAGCAGACGCCGGCCTTGATCGTGAATCCTTTGCCTGGGGAGTTACGAGCTGCTCAAAGCCAGGATGCTACTTTGCAACCTTGCTTCAACCAGTTGCCAAAAAGTTCTGACCCACCAAGACGGGGTCAGTATTATATGAAGAATCGGTTACTGTACCGGAGAGCCGGAGTGGAGGATCGCCAGCATGGACAGCTGGTAGTTCCTAAGGCTTATCGGGAACAGCTTCTTCATATGGGACACACCATTTCTTTCAGTGGACATATGGGTGTCGGGGCAACTCTCCAGCGCATTTCCTGCCATTACTATTGGCCAGGGATGACTGGAGACGTGCGTAGGTACGTCAAGTCGTGCCCAGAGTGCCAGCGAGTGGCACCAAAACACTGGACAGCTCCGGTAGTCCTGGGAGACATGCCTATTATGAACTCTCCTTTCGAGAGAGTGGCCATCGATCTTGTTGGTCCTCTTCCTAGGACTAGGAAGAGGAATAAGTACATTCTCACGATGGTGGATTGCTGTTCCATGTGGGGTGAGGCGATACCTTTGGCCACAATCGACTCTAAGCGAGTGGCTGATGCACTGATGGAGACCTTTACTAGGTTGGGATTTCCCAACCAGATCCTAACGGACAATGGGTCTCAGTTCTGTGGTAAGCTGATGGAAGAAGTCTTTCGTATCTTCCAGACTAACCACATTCACACAAGCCCATACCACCCTCAGTCTAATGGGCAAGTAGAGAGGTTTAATGGTACCTTGATGACCATGCTTCGGAAGCTGGCTCAAGAGAAACCAGACAGATGGGATGAGTATATCTCAGCCGCCTTGTTCGCCTATCGGGAGGTTCCCCATGGGTCGACCGGGTTGCCACCAGCCACTCTACTATTCGGGAGGCCAATCAAGGGTCCCTTAGAAGCCTTATTGAGATGTTGGACAGAGGAAGAAACTTCCGAAGAAGTTGTATCCTCTTATAAATACGTCGAAGAGTTAAAGAAAAAACTCCAGACGGGTTGGGCTTTGGCAGCTCAGAATCTGAGGGCGGCCAGAAAGAGACACGCGGCCTACTACAATAGAAGGACGAAAGATAGGTCTCTTAAGGTGGGGGATCGGGTTCTGTTGTTACTTCCAGTAGGTTCCAATAAACTCGAGATTGGTTGGCAGGGGCCTTTCCCGGTGGAAAGGGTTGTGTCCCGCACCAACTATGCCCTCCGGATCAGGGGGAAATCCAAAATCTTCCACATTAACCTTCTCAAAAAGTTTGAAGAACGATCTGATGGTACTTCTCTCCCACTCATGACTATGGCGGTCGCGATGGAAACTGAATCGGGCGAAGACACGGATAGGGGGTATCCATTACACCCTGGGGAAACCTATA
Source organism: Cepaea nemoralis (assembly GCA_014155875.1). NCBI lineage: Eukaryota > Metazoa > Mollusca > Gastropoda > Stylommatophora > Helicidae > Cepaea > Cepaea nemoralis. Next base: position 8,203 of record JACEFZ010024754.1, read on the forward strand.
GGGAGGTACATATAAATCCTGATCTGTCGGCTGAAGAAACAGACCTGGTCATCCGTTTGTTGGAGTCCCATCAGCAGATTCTTACCGATCGGCCAGGGCGGACAGGGTTGGTCGAGTTTGATATGACTCTGACTACCCAAGACCCTGTGCGCCAAAAAATATATCCAGTGCCCTTTTCGAAAGAGAAGGCCCTGGAAGCTGAAATCCAGAAGCTTCTGGACGACGACATCATCACTCCTTCGACTTCTCCGTATAATGCCGGGGTTGTCTTGTTGAGGAAGCCAAGCGGGGAGCACCGCTTATGTATTGATTACAGGCATTTAAACAGTTGTACGACATTCCAAGTTGAGCCGTTAACCGAGACCCTGAAGAAAGGATCACCAGATCTTATAGTCTGGACCCCGAGCTGTGAAGAAGCTTATGGGAAGCTGAAACAGGCTTTGGTGGATAGGCCAGTCCTGCAACTCCCAAATTTGGAGAAAACGTTTGTTCTGAGAACCGACGCGAGTAACATAGGGATTGGAGCAACTCTGTTGCAGGAAGGGCGAGATAATCCTTCGGTGCTGTGTCCGGTGGCATATGCCAGTCGAAAACTGTTACCCGCCGAACGGAATTACTCCACCGTCGAACGGGAATGTCTAGCTCTAGTGTGGGCGGTACAGAAATTTCAACCTTATCTGTATGGAGTCCAGTTCAAAGTGCAATCCGACCATCAACCTCTGACGTTCTTGGCAACTTCTAAGAAATTGAACGCGAGGTTAATGAGATGGTCATTGCTCCTACAACCGTATCAGTTCACGGTCGAATACATCCCCGGAAGGGAGAATGTGGGAGCAGATTTCCTATCACGGCATCCTATGGTTGAATGTGAGGGTGGGGTCATTCGAACAGAACCACTGACAGTAGAAAGTCGTCGGGTTCGACTTTCTTAAGAGGGGGCCTATGTAGCGAAACGCCAGTGGCCCATGTCCTTATGTATTCTGTTATTCTTGGTAAACAGGGGGAACCGGCTTTCGGAAGCTCTCAGTTCTTTATTCGCTCACTTTCTCCATGAAAGATGGTTCTTTGGGTTATCTTCATACCACAATCTTTACATGGAGCGAGTATATATTTGTCTTTCCTTTCGGGTAGTCCCGAAGGCGCGCCTTGCGTCAAATGTGCACTGGTGCAGCGGCTGGTCAATTGATGGCCGGGCAAACAAGTACCGTTTGCAACTTGCAACTTGTCAAAGTTAATTAAAGATAACGACAGAAGTGCAACTACTACGGAGACATTTTGAAAGGTAAACTTGGGTTGTGGGTGGTCCAGACAGACCTGGACTTATAAATGTATTTTGTCTCAAAGGGGAAGATGAATTGGCGAAAAGCCAATCATAACCAATGAAGAGTTAGTTGACCGTTGGCAATCTAAATGGGCGTCTTGTTCTTGGCATAGCCGGGGAAGTGAAACGGAACAATATATCTCCCCAGAAGATTTCATTTGTTCTTGGCGTCAGATGAGCTGTTGCTATCTTTCTGTCTACGGCTTGAATTGGGCATCTGGTCATCTTTCTGTGGAATATCATCATTGGATAGCTATACCAATCTATGATCTATCTTCTTGAGCCAGAAGAGGCTATACACAGGACTATCTCTTTCGTCTGTTACTTGATAGGATGATGTCGGGAAGATAATGGACTTCTCTATCTCATTGAGAGAACCTGCATTCCTCTAAATCTATGTGTTCTGTGAGGCACTACCAGTACCTTGCGGCGACAGCTCAGACAAGAGCAGCGGCCGGGAGGGGTAGTATCCTCTTTCCTATTCTTGCTGGGAGTGGGGAACTACACTGCGTGCCTTACAACTCCAATACTATACTTTTAGTAACGAGGGGAAACACACAGATGACTTGGCACACCACACCACAGGATCGTAGTTGTGAGAAAGGCAGCGTTTGCAAGTGAGAGGGAAGCATGGAAATGATTGTGCCAAATCATAATAAAGGCTTGGTATGAATGTGGAGAGTGTGTCGTGTGGGCAAAAAGACAACAGGACTTCGTCCAGCTGGAAGTCTCCTCAAGCCCGGACGTGGCCAATCCAGGGGCTACCTGACAGGTCAGGCCCAGTCATTCAGGTATTAAATATAGTGTATGTGTGTGATACATGAGTCAGCCCAGTCGCTCAGGTTTTGTTTATCATCTCCAGGGTCCTCTTCTATGGGAAGTGACTATGTCTTCTAACGGACATTATCACCAGTGCTTCTAGGCTAACGCCAATATGTCCGACGAGGCCAACTCAGGGTTTGGTGTGCTTAACTCTGAGACAGAGGCAAGGTGCAGGTCTTGAGGCAAGGACATTTTGCATGACTGGTGCATTGCCGGTTTTTTTCAACAACATACGCCTGAGAGCAGTTGTTGTCTGGAGGGAGCCTAAGAGTGATTTTCTTGCATACCCATTTTACACCAGACATTAAAAGGCACCCATCCATTATCCCTCCACGAACACCTCACCGTATCTGCAACCGTAAAGCTTTTCATAGGTCAGTGAAGACCTGGTGCCGAATTAATTCATGTGGCAATGAACAGAAGTCCTCAAAACACCAGTCGCTTGGATTCTACAAAAGCCTGTTGAATCTACAACCAGTTGCTGGAGAAGGAAGGAGATTCTGACATCTTTGGTGAGATATGTCTGGACAGATCAGACAGTATCTGAAGCTAGATCTGGGACTGTGGTGACTGGAGGCTCTGTGTCAAAACTTTACCAGTGTAGTGTCTGTGTAGATCTATCTGTTTATCTGCCTTTATGTGTTCCTGTGCTGTTCTTGATTAGGTTAATAAAATTACTTCCAAGTTGTTCTGACGACTGCCATGTTATTTATGTGTCAGCCAGAAGAGCACTGCAGGAAATAGGTCCCTAGGTCGAAAGGAAGCGTGACAGTGAGTCCAGGGAAAACGGAGGAGGGTTGGCAGGTAAAGACCTATCCCAGCCAGGGCTATAGAAGATTAATTAAACATTGTGACCGGGCTATTTGGGACCCTCCACGTAGCTTGTTACAATGTGTCTAAGAAATATTACACCATATCTTATTTCAGTAACCCCTGATGTGTCTAAGAAACATTACACCATATCTTATTTCAGTAACCCCTGATGTGTCTAAGAAACGGTACACCATATCTTATTTCAGTAAACCCTGATGTGTCTAAGAAACGCTACACCATATCTTATCTAAGTAACCCCTGATGTGTCTAAGAAACATTACACCATATCTTATTTCAGTAACCCCTGATGTGTCTAAGAAACGGTACACCATATCTTATCTAAGTAACCCCTGATGTGTCTATGAAACGCTACACCATATCTTATCTAAGTAACCCCTGATGTGTCTATGAAACGCTACACCATATCTTATCTAAGTAACCCCTGATGTGTCTATGAAACGCTACACCATATCGTATTTCAGTAACCCCTGATGTGTCTAAGAAACGCTACACCATATCTTATCTATGTAACCCCTGATGTGTCTATGAAACGCTACACCATATCTTATCTAAGTAACCCCTGATGTGTCTAACAAACGCTACACCATATCTTATCTAAATAATCTCTGATGTGTCTATGAAACGCTACACCATATATTTTCTAAATAATCTCTGATGTGTCTAAGAAACGCTAAACCATATCTTATCTCAGTAATCTCTCATGTTTCTCAAAAACGTTACACCATAATCAAGCCATTCAGGTATTTATTACCTCTCTGCCTTCCCCTTGTTCTCTTTCCCTCGATCTCGCCAGTTGTCACGAAATTCTCCAATTTATTTCTTCTCATAACGTGTCCACAAAAATCTTGCTGGTCATACATATTTTAAAAATGTTATGTATACATTTAAAGGTCACTGCTAAACAAAAAAGCAGATTTGGGTCAGACCTGGTACGTAATCAAATGAACAAGTATTGTAATGTAAATTTTCATTCACTGAGCATTGAAATTGAAGATACCGAGGAATGAAACAAATAACGCGATGATTCTAGTAAGTAAGTAAATAATACCGCTACCAGCCTTTTTCACGAGTTTGTAAGAAATTATGTTTCACACGTCATCCAAAAACTTACATGTGACAATGCTCCGTAGCACACAAGGAATATTTACAAATAAACGACAACATGTTGAACATACAATATTCACACTAAATACACCATTCTGTTTACGGAGAAGTAAAGAAAGAGAAAGAGGGAAAAATGGTCGGAAAACTAAAGGGAGAGAAACTAATACATATAGCATTGCATTCTCTTATTTTCCCCAAGATTTCCCCCCAGACGGGGGCTGCGTGGTTTCAAGGTATGGTGTCCGCCTCGAGTACTGGAGGTCCCGGGTTCATTTTCACGGGGACTTCTAGTAATAAATTTCCCCTGGTCGAGAGAGAGAGAGAGAGAGAGAGAGAGAGAGAGAGAGAGAGAGAGAGAGAGAGAGAGAGAGAGAGAGAGAGAGAGAGAGAGAGAGAGAGAGAGAGAGAGAAAGTTTGTAAATGAAAAGGGGCATAATATTTACTTAACTGTTAATAAGGGATATGACTCCTCAGAATTTGCCTCGGATGATTTCATTTAATATTACGGTGTTAAATAACTCGTACTGGAATCTGCTATGCAAATGCTATCATGATAGTTCTAATATGAAGATTATAAGTGGGTGAAATATTTTGGTTCTTTATTACGTATAGTTTAGATTTAGTATAATGCAATGTAATAACAGTATAAAACACCTGCACGACCTTCAGGGATATTCGCCATTTGGCAGTTTAATTTGTCACTCTGGTTTCTCTTCACAACGTATAAATCTTTCGCCTTACCAAGTTTAGCTAGAGCATTTAGTTAGCATTTAGTTAGAGAACAAGCACCATCACTAAGACTTAGGATTAAAAGAGGACACAAATACTTCATGACTGACTTCACATGCACCTTTTCAAACCTACACAACAAACACATAACACCAAAAGCTAGAGAGATCACATATAGACTGTTATACAGTATGACCCCCACAACACAGGTAGAAGCATACATATCCAAACAATGTCAATTATGTAGAAACAACACACAAGAGACAGAGGAACACATTTATTATACGTGTCCAACAATTACTGCCACACGCGCAACACTCAAACACCTCATACAAACACACACAGGCAAACAAACCGACATATATAAAGCAATTTTTCTCAATACTATACCAATGACATCTAAGGACATACATACAAAACTACTTGTAGCACTTTCTTACTACAGACAACTTATATGGACCTGCAGAAACTTTGCCAGATACAAACACCACACATATAACACACATTTAGTTTCCTTCATGTACACGCACAAAATATCACAACTCTTTCCAGAGTTGGTATAAATGGTATACCAACTGTGGCAATTTTGGGATTTTTTTGGAAATTTTGGTATACATGAGTGAGAGAAAAAAAGGAGAAACTGTGAATGAATGGTGAGTGGATGATTAAATAGATCACATATGGTCAAAAGACCAATGGAAAATCCCTTATGTAAAAAATAGTGGAAGGATAAATGCTTGTTTTACTTGTTACAAAATGATGGTTTCACCCTTATAGACAAGAGAGAAAAGAAAAAAGGAGAAAAGAAAATTAAACTCCTCCCATTCCAATGTACCATTTATAGAATGTTTGGCTTTGAATGCACTTGTTGTGCTATACTACCACTACTACTAAGATCATCACTTTAGTAAATAAACTCACATATTTGTTATACTATTATCATTATTATTATCATTATTATTATTTTATTAAAATTGTTTATTAAAATGATTATCATCATTATTATTATTATGACTATCTTTATTCCACCTTTACTATCCTTAGTAATTTTAATGTTATAAGTATTATTGATATCATCATTATCATTTTACAATTTCATCTCCCCCCCCCCCCCCCCCCCCTGTGCTTACAGTTTGTTTGCCTTTGCTACTAACCCCACTGGTTGGTTCAAACTTTTGTCCTGCCTGTGCCATCATTACTAGAGTGGTCAGGAGAGCATTGATGGAATTGAACAATTAGTGGGAGGGTAGCGCGGGAAACAAAAATGTAAGGATTTCCCTTTCGCTTAGTCACCCCCTTTGAATCATGTGAGTGAGTGTTAAATGAATGAATAAATATAAAAACACATATGGTTATCAAACCAATAATACTGTAAAAACTCATGCAAATACAAATATTTGGTTAATTTTCATTTTAAAAAAAAGAAAGAGAGAGCAAAGAAGGAAATATGAATGAACCCCTACATTTAGGAAAAAAAAAAACAAAGAGGAAAATATAACCCACTCCTTTACTCCAAGTATTATTAAAAACTGCAGTTTACATGTGTATGTACCAGCTAGGCTATGTTTAACACCATTACAAAGAAAATCATCCTAGCAAATGGAATCACATATTGTAAATATGTTATCATTTTCATAACTATTATCACCATTGCTGTTTTTTAAATAATTGCTGTCATTACCCCCAGTATGTCTCTTCTTGTCATTACTACTATTGCCATCATTAGTAATAAAACAGAAACCCCTTTCCCATGTACCCCCCTCCCCTCGCTCATGGTTGTTGTTGCCTTTGCTGGTACCCACACCGGTTTGGTTCAAATATTCATCCTGCCTTTACCATCATCGCCCAGAGAGGGGGAAATGGCATGGGTGGAGTGGAACCAAATTGGTGAGAGGGTGGCAAGGGAAACAAAGATGTAAAGATTGAAAATTTGTGCTAATACTGATGCTTGTTTACTTTCTACAATAAGTTTTAAAAAAAAAAAAAAAAAAAAAAGAGGAAGGGAAAAAAATGAATGAACCCTTACAAATAAGACCAAAAGGAAAAAAAAAAGAAACAAGGAGAAAAAGATAACCAACTCCTTTTAATTCTACTATTATTGAACATGCATGTTGCAAATATATGTAAAAAAAAAAAAAATATAAGCAAGGAGAAACAAAAAAGATTATCAACTCCTTTTTACACCTACTATATTATTAAACAGTGCAGGATGCAATTGTTATTGTATGTACCAGCCATAATTTAACACCATTTCTAAGAAAACCATTTTAGCAAATGGAATCACAGTTTTGGAAAATGTGATCATTATCAAAACAAATCCTACCATTGTGTTTTATTAACATTAGCATTGCTGTCATCACCCTTAGTAGTTTTTATTCCTTGTCATTATTATTATAAGATGTATTTCATGTAAACACCATTCCTAAGGTAATCAATTTAGCACATAAAATCACATGTTAAAACTATTATTTATTATCATTGAGTCTATGACTCTATCACTAGTCTCAGCACTGTTGTTATTCCTTGTCACTATGATATTTATTTATGCAGTTGGTTGTTACTTTGCATTATTATCATAGTAATCACTATTAATATATATGGCTTTGTAAACGCGTATACAAATACATCTCCCTCTCCCACCCTTTTGATACTGTGATTGTTGTCTCTGCTGCCACCCTCACCGTTTTGTTTCAGTTCTGCACCGCCATGTTTATCATCACCGAGGGTGATGGTACTTGGTAGGAGTTTTTGGAGCTGACAGGAGAGCGGGGCGGCAGGGGAAAAATAACAGCCCGATACCATCATGCTTTGGATTTAAAATATTTCCTTACAACAATGTCAATGGAGAAATGTTTAAATGTATAAAATATTTGTAATTTTTGCGCATATGTCACCTACACGCCCACATGCAACGCTCTGTAAAAACACGCACACAAATACTGAACACACAGTACGCATGTAACAACACAAACAATACAAATGCAACAACTACCCCTCCTGCATTGTAAACTAGGATACTCCTTGACAACCCCCCCCCCCCCCCACCCTTTCGAAAATGTTTGGTTTTGATGCTGCTGCTGCCTTCACCGGTCGGTTCTAACAAGTTTTACTGCCATTTTCCTCATTACCAAGTGGTGATGATGGTATTGGTGGGGTTGGAGCTGACAGGTGAAAGGGTGGCAGAGGGAAAAAAATGGTATACTACCGTCTTGTTGTTGTTTGTACCCGTTTTCCGTTTTACCTTTCATTTCAAATGTAAATATGTTGAAATAAATGTTGTAAAAATTTGCGCATATGTCACCTACACTTCCACATGCAACGCTCTGTAACAACACGAACAATACAAATGCAAAGTTTTCTTTAACACTCAATAAAAGTTGTAAAAAAAAAAAAAAAAAAAAAATTTTACTAAAGATTTCCGTGGAGAGGAGCAATATAAAAAAAAAAAAAAAATTACCAAGTTTAGCAGATCACGAGATCTGTAAGACAAGGATGTCCCTTATCACCACTCCTGTATGTGCTCACTCTAGAACCTTTATTAGAGAAGATAAGGCAAGACACTAGTATTAAAGGAACCTTCCTGCATGGGATAGGAGAGCAGAAGCTCATCGCCTATGCAGATGACACTGCCTTCTTTCCCACCAGCAACACATCAATAAGGAATATACTCCACACCTTTACCCATTTTGGAAAAGGCAGTGGAGCCAAAATTAATGTACAGAAATCACAGATAATGGGCCTGGGAAAGTGGAAACAAAAGGCTGATTTCCCTCCAGATCTGAAACACATAGACACCATGAAGCTGTATGGGATCACATTTCCATGTGATCCCACAGAAACACACAGACAGACATGGCACGCACTGACCGAACAGATCACAGACATGTTACACAGGTATAGGTACAAGACATCCACAATATTTGGTAGAAGCACAATAGTCAACACATACATATTACCCAAAATAATATATTTAGCGACAGTACTGGACCCTCCTAAACAGACCGTCACAAACATAAACAAACAAATCAGACGCTTCATCTTCACCAACACGATACACAGCATTAAACACAAAACTCTCATACAAGACAGGAAACAAGGCGGCATTGGATTACAAGACATCCAGACAAAAATACTGTCACTTAGGATTAGTTACATAGGTAAAATCATCAGACACCCAGAACAGAACAGACTAGCACTATACTACATAGGCCACAACATCAAACATCTCACACCTCTTAACAATGCAACTGCACACTACCAGGGAAGACTGCCAACATTCTATCAGACATGCATACAGGCAATAAAAGGACATGAACAGTTAATACAGCAAACAACACACACAATATACAAACATTTAGTTAGAGAACAAGCACCATCACTAAGACTTAGGATTAAAAGAGGACACAAATACTTCATGACTGACTTCACATGCACCTTTTCAAACCTACACAACAAACACATAACACCAAAAGCTAGAGAGATCACATATAGACTGTTATACAGTATGACCCCCACAACACAGGTAGAAGCATACATATCCAAACAATGTCAATTATGTAGAAACAACACACAAGAGACAGAGGAACACATTTATTATACGTGTCCAACAATTACTGCCACACGCGCAACACTCAAACACCTCATACAAACACACACAGGCAAACAAACCGACATATATAAAGCAATTTTTCTCAATACTATACCAATGACATCTAAGGACATACATACAAAACTACTTGTAGCACTTTCTTACTACAGACAACTTATATGGACCTGCAGAAATTTTGCCAGATACAAACACCACACATATAACACACATTTAGTTTCCTTCATGTACACGCACAAAATATCACAACTCTTTCCAGAGTTGGTATAAATGGTATACCAACTCTGGCAATTTTGGGATTTTTTTGGAAATTTTGGTATACATGAGTGAGAGAAAAAAAGGAGAAACTGTGAATGAATGGTGAGTGGATGATTAAATAGATCACATATGGTCAAAAGACCAATGGAAAATCCCTTATGTAAAGAATAGTGGAAGGATAAATGCTTGTTTTACTTGTTTCAAAATGATGGTTTCACCCTTATAGACAAGAGAGAAAAGAAAAAAGGAGAAAAGAAAATTAAACTCCTCCCATTCCAATGTACTATTTATGGAATGTTTGGCTTTGAATGCACTTGTTGTGCTATACTACCACTACTACTAAGATTATCACTTTAGTAAATAAACTCACATATTTGTTATACTATTATCATTATTATTATCATTATTATTATTATTATTATTATTATTTTATTATTATTGTTTATTAAAATGATTATCATCATTATTATTATTATGACTATCTTTATTCTACCTTTACTATCCTTAGTAATTTTAATGTTATAAGTATTATTGATATCATCATTATCATTTTACAATTTCATCTCCCCCGCCCCCCCCCCCCCCCCCTGTGCTTACAGTTTGTTTGCCTTTGCTACTAACCCCACTGGTTGGTTCAAACTTTTGTCCTGCCTGTGCCATCATTACTAGAGTGGTCAGGAGAGCATTGATGGAATTGAACAATTAGTGGGAGGGTAGCGCGGGAAACAAAAATGTAAGGATTTCCCTTTCGCTTAGTCACCCCCTTTGAATCATGTGAGTGAGTGTTAAATGAATGAATAAATATAAAAACACATATGGTTATCAAACCAATAATACTGTAAAAACTCATCCAAATACAAATATTTGGTTAATTTTCATTTAAAAAAAAAGAAAGAGAGAGCAAAGAGGGAAATATGAATGAACCCCTACATTTAGGAGAAAAAAAAACAAGGAGGAAAATATAACCCACTCCTTTACTCCAAGTATTATTAAAAACTGCAGTTTGCATGTGTATGTACCTGCTAGGCTATGTTTAACACCATTACAAAGAAAATCATCCTAGCAAATGGAATCACATATTGTAAATATGTTATAATTTTCATAACTATTATCACCATTGCTGTTTTTTTAAAAATTGCTGTCATTACCCCCAGTATGTCTCTTCTTGTCATTACTACTATTGCCATCATTAGTAATAAAACAAAACCCCTTTCCCATGTACCCCCCTCCCCTCGCTCATGGTTGTTGTTGCCTTTGCTGGTACCCACACCGGTTTGGTTCAAATATTCATCCTGCCTTTACCATCATCGCCCAGAGAGGGGGGTAATGGCATTGGTGGAGTGGAACCAAATTGGTGAGAGGGTGGCAAGGGAAACAAAGATGTAAAGATTGAAAAATTTGTGCTAATACTGATGCTTGTTTACTTTCTACAATAAGTTTTAAAAAAAAGAAAAAAAGAGGAAGGGAAAAAAATGAATGAATCCTTACAAATAAGACCAAAAGGAAAAAAAAAGAAACAAGGAGAAAAAGATAACCAACTCCTTTTAATTCTACTATTATTGAACATGCATGTTGCAAGTATATGTAAAAAAAAAAAAAATATAAGCAAGGAGAAACAAAAAAGATTATCAACTCCTTTTTACACCTACTATATTATTAAACAGTGCAGGATGCAATTGTTATTGTATGTACCAGCCATATTTTAACACCATTTCTAAGAAAACCATTTTAGCAAATGGAATCACAGTTTTGGAAAATGTGATCATTATCAAAACAAATCCTACCATTGTGTTTTATTAACATTAGCATCGCTGTCATCACCCTTAGTAGTTTTTATGCCTTATCATTATTATTATAAGATGTATTTCATGTAATCACCATTCCTAAGGTAATCAATTTAGCAAATAAAATCACATGTTAAAACTATTATACTATTATTTATTATCATTGAGTCTATCACTAGTCTCAGCACTGTTGTTATTCCTTGCCACTATGATATTTATTTATGTATTTGGTTGTTACTTTGCATTATTATCATTGTAATCACTATTAATATATATGGCTTTGTAAACGCGTATACAAACACATCCCCCTCTCCCACCCTTTTGATACTGTGATTGTTGTCTCTGCTGCCACCCTCACCGTTTTGTTTCAGTTCTGCACCGCCATGTTTATCATCACCGAGGGTGATGGTACTTGGTAGGAGTTTTTGGAGCTGACAGGAGAGCGGGGCGGCAGGGGAAAAATAACAGCCCGATACCATCATGCTTTGGATTTAAAATAATTCCTTACAACAATGTCAATGGAGAAATGTTTAAATGTATAAAATATTTGTAATTTTTGCGCATATGTCACCTACACGCCCACATGCAACGCTCTGTAAAAACACGCACACAAATACTGAACACACAGTACGCATGTAACAACACAAACAATACAAATGCAACAACTACCCCTCCTGCATTGTAAACTAGGATACTCCTTGACAACCCCCCCCCCCCCTTCCTCCCACCTTTTCGATACTGTTGGTTTTGATGCTGCTGCTACCTTCACCAGTCGATTCTAACAAGTTTTTACTGCCATTTTCCTCATTACCAAGTGGTGATGATGGTATTGGTGGGGTTGGAGCTGACAGGTGAAAGGGCGGCAGAGGGAAAATAATGGTATACTATCGCCTTGTTGTTGTTTGTACTCGTTCTTCTTTACCCCCCATTTCAAATGTAAAAAGGTTGAAACAAATGTTGTAAAAATTTGCGCATATGTCACCTACACTTCCACATGCAACGCTCTGTAACAACACGAACAATACAAATGCAAATGTTTCTTAACACTCAATAAACGTTTAAAAAAAAAAAAAATTACCAAGTTTAGCAAATGGATTACCATCTTAGCAAATGGAATCACATATTGTAAAAATGTTTATCATTTTCATAACTATTATTACCATTGCTGTTTGTTATAATTGCTGTTATTACCCTCAGTATGCCTCCTCCTGTCATTATTATTATTATCATCATTAGTAATAAACCAAAACCCCTTTCCCATGTGCCCCCCCCCCTCCCCTTGCTCATGGCTTGATGCTGCCTTTGCTGATACCCACACCGGTTTGGTTCAAATATTTATCCTGCCTTTACCATCATTGCCCAGAGAGGGGGGTAATGGCATTGGAGGAGTGAAACCAAATTGGTGAGAGGGTGGCAAGGGAAACAAAAATGTAAAAATTTGTGCTAATACTGATGCTTGTTTACTTTTTACAATAAGTAATTTAAAAAAAAAAAAAACAAGAGGAAGGGAAAAAATGAATGAACCCTTACAAATAAGACCAAAAAATAAGCAAGGAGGAAAAGAAAACCAACTCCTTTTACTTCTACTATGTTGCAATTTATATGTACCTACTATGCTATGCTAACACCATTCCTAGGAAAATCATTCTAGCAAATGGAATCACAGTTTTGGAAAGTGGGATCATTATCATAACTATTATCACCCTTAGTAGGTAAATGTTAGTCATCATTATTATTGATGTATTTGGTTTTAGTTGCATTATTAATATAATTTTTTTTTTTTTTTTTTTTTTTTTTTTTTTTTTTTTTTTTTCCCGCGTTTCCATCCTGTTTCAGGATATTGCGGTCAACACCAGCATCTTTCAGCTGTATGTTGATTCCTAGGCTAGATTACGCTCATCAGCACGCCACGACTTTCTGAGCGACCGGCTCCATACTCTCATAAGTCACTTTTGCGATTTGAACCACTGCTAATTCTCGTCGCGTCACGTGACGAGAGTATTCGGGGTTAGCGGAGAAAGCTGCTAACCCCTCGGCCATGGAGCCGGCATTATTAATATAATAACCTTTATTAATATATAACCTCATCTTCCATGAGACCCCCCCCCTTCCCTCACTCATGGTTTGTTTGTTGCCTTTGCTGACACCCTCACCCTTTGGTTCCAAAATTTATCCTGCCTTTACCATCATTACCCATTAGTGTGGTGGGTCAAATGGGTGAGAGTGGGACTATCACTATTTTCATTGAGTACTTATCATTGCATTTATTAGCATTGCTGTTATCACCTTTAGTAGTTTTATTCCTTGTCATTATTATTTTAGATGCATTTCATGTAAACACCATTCCTAGGATAAGCATTTTAGCAAATGGAATCACATGATTAACTATTATTATCTTTGCTGTCTATTATCTTTGCTGTTATTGTTATCACCCTTAGCAGTTTTACTCTTTGTCATTATTATTATAGATGTATTTCATGTAAACACCATACCTAGGGAAATCATTTTAGCAAATGGAACCACAAGTTTAACTATTTATTATCATTGCTGAAAATATTATCATTGCTGTTACTGTTAACACCCTTAGCAGTTTTCATTCTTGTCATTATTATAGATGTATTTCATGTAAACACCATTCCTAAGATAATCAATCATTTTAGCAAATGGAATCACAGGTTTAACTATTAATATTATTATCATCGCTGTTTATTATCATTGCTGTTTAACAAAAACAGTGTTATTGTTATCACCCTTAGCATTTTAAAATTATTCCTTGTCATTATCAATATTATTATTTATGTATTTGGTTGTTTATTTGCATTAGTAGTATTGTAATCATTATAAATATATATGGCTTTGTAAACCCGTAAACTGCACATCCCCCTTTCCCACCTTTTTGATACTGTGATTGTTGTCTTTGCTGCCACCCTCGCCGGCTGGTTCTAAACAGTTTGTGCACCGCCATATTTATCATCACCGAAGAGGATAGTACTTGGTAGGAGCTTTTAGAGCTGGCAGGATAGCGGGGCGGCAAGGGAAATAATAGCAGCCCACTACACTACCATCACGCTGTTGATTTAAAATATTTCCTTACAACAATGTCAATGGAGAAATGGTTAAATGTATAAAATATTTGTAATTTTTGCGCATATGTCACCTACACTTCCACATGCAACGCTCTGTAAAAACACGAACAATACAAATGCAAATGTTTCTTAACACTCAATAAACGTTTAAACAAAAAAACAAAAAAACTCACATTTAAATAAAAAAAAAAAAAAAAAAAAAATTACCAAGTTTAGAGCCGGAGGAAGGAAGACCTTCCCCTTCTTATTCCCCTCAATATAACCAACTCCTTTTTACACCTACTATATTATTAAACAGAGCAGGATGCAATTGTTATTGTATGCACCAGCAATATTTTAACACCATTTCTAAGAAAACCATTTTAGCAAATGGAATCACATGTTTGGAAAATGTGATCCTTATCAAAACAAATCCTACCATTGTGTTTATTAATATTAGCATTGCTGTCATCACCCTTAGTAGTTTTTATGCCTTATCATTATTATTATAAGATGTATTTCATGTAAACACCATTCCTAAGGTAATCAATTTAGCACATAAAATCACATGTTAAAACTATTATTTATTTATTATCATTGATTGAGTCTATCACTAGTCTCAGCACTGTTTATTCCTTGTCACTATGATATTTATTCATGTATTTGGTTGTTACTTTGCATTATTATCATTGTAATCACTATTAATATATATGGCTTTGTAAACGCATATACTATCACATCCCCCTTTCCCACCCTTTTGATATTGTGATTGTTGTCTCTGCTGCCACCCTCACCGTTTTGCTTCAGTTCTGCACCGCCATGTTTATCATCACCGAGGGTGATGGTACTTGGTAGGAGTTTTTTGGAGCTGACAGGAGAGCGGGGCGGCAGGGAAAAAAAATAACAGCCCGCTACCATCACGCTTTTGATTTAAAATATTTCCTTACAACAATGTCAATGGAGAAATGTTTAAATGTATAAAATATTTGTAATTTTTGCGCATATGTCACCTACACGCCCACATGCAACGCTCTGTAAAAACACGCACACAAATACTGAACACACAGTACGCATGTAACAACACAAACAATACAAATGCAACAACTACCATTCCTGCATTGTAAACTAGGATACTCCTCGACAACCCCCCCCCCCCCCCCCTTCCCCCCACCTTTTCGATACTGTTGGTTTTGATGCTGCTGCTACCTTCACCGGTCGGTTCTAACAAGTTTTTACTGCCATTTTCCTCATTACCAAGTGGTGATGATGGTATTGGTGGGGTTGGAGCTGACAGGTGAAAGGGTGGCAGAGGGAAAATAATGGTATACTATCGCCTTGTTGTTGTTTGTACTCGTTCTTCGTTACCCCCCATATCAAATGTAAAAATGTTGAAATAAATGTTCTAAAAATTTGCGCATATGTCACCTACACTTCCACTTGCAACGCTCTGTAACAACACGAACAATACAAATGCAAATGTTTCTTACCACTCAATAAAAATTACCAAGTTTAGTGGTAATGTTGGTATACATGAGTGAGAGAAAGAAAGAAGAAACTGTGAATGAATGGTGAGTGGATGATTAAATAGATCACATATGATCAAAAGACCAATGGAAAATCCCTTATGTAAAGAATAGTGGAAGTATACATGCTTGTTTTATTTGTTTCAAAATGATGGTTTCACCCTTATAGACAAGGGAGAAAAGAAAAAAGGAGAAAAGAAAATTTAACTCCTCCCATTCCAATGTACTATTTATGGAATGTTTGGCTTTGAATGCACTTGTTGTGCTATACTACCACCACCACTAAGATTATCACTTTAGTAAATAAACTCACATATTTGTTTATACTATTATCATTATTATTATAATTATTTTATTATTATTGTTTATTAAAATGATTATCATCATTATTATTATGACTATCTTTATTCTACCTTTACTATCCTTAGTATTATTAATGTTATAAGTATTATTGATATCATCATTATTATTTTACAATTTCATCTCCCCCGCGCCCCCGCCCCCTCCCTTTGCTTACAGTTTGTTGCCTCTGCTACTAACCCCACTGGTTGGTTCAAACTTTTGTCCTGCCTGTGCCATCATTACTAGGGTGGTCAGGAGAGCATTGATGGAATTGAACAATTAGTGGGGAGGTAGCGCGGGAAACAAAAATGTAAAGATTTCCCTTTCTCTTAGTCACCCCCTTTGAATCATGTGAGTGAGTGTTGAATGAATGAATAAATACAAAAACACATATGGTTATCAAACCAATAATACTGTAAAAACTTATGCAAATACAAATGTTTGGTTAATTTTTATTTAAAAAAAAAGAAAGAGAAAGCAAAGAGGGAAATATGAATGAACCCCTACATTTAGGGAAAAAAAAAACAAGGAGGAAAATAAAACCCACTCCTTTACTCCAAGTATTATTAAAAACTGCAGTTTTGCATGTGTATGTACCAGCTAGGCTATGTTTAACACCATTCCAAAGAAAATCATCTTAGCAAATGGAATCACAATTTGTAAAAAGTTTATCATTTTCATAACTATTATTACCATTGCTGGTTTTTATATTGGCTGTTATTACCCTCAGTATGTCTCTTCTTGTCATCATTATTATTGTCATCATTAGTAATAAAACAAAAACCCTTTCCCATGTGCCCCCCTCCCCTCGCTCATATTTGTTGTTGCCTTTGCTGATACCCACACCGGTTTGGTTCAAAAAAGTATCCTGCCTTTACCATCATTGAGATAGTGGTGATTAAGGCATTGGTGGGTTGGAACAAATTGGTGAGAGGATGGCAAGGGAAACAAAAATGTAAAGATTGTAAAAATTGTGTGCAAATGCTGATGCTTGTTTATTTTTTACAAAAAGTTAAAAAAAAAAAAAAAAAGAGGAAGGGAAAAAAATGAATGAACCCTTACAAATAAGACAAACAAAAAAATAAGCAAGGAGAAAAAGAAAACCAACTCCTTTTACTTCTACTATTATTGAACATTGCATGTTGCAAGTATATGTATAAAAAAATTTAAAAAAAAAAAAAAATAAGCAAGGAGGAAAAAAAAGATAACCAACTCCTCTTTACACCTACTATATTATTGTACAGTGCAGGATGCAATTGTTAATTTATATACCTGCCATAATTTAACACCATTTCTAAGAAAATCATTTTAGCAACATGTTTGGAAAATGTGATCATTATCAAAACTAATTTTATCATTGTGTTTTTTAGCATTGCTGTTATCACCCTTAGTAGTTTTATTCTTTGTCTTTATTATTATAAGATGTATTTCATGTAAACACCATTCCTAAGATAATCAATTTAGCACATGGAATCACATGTTAAAACTATTATTATCATTGAGATTGAGTCTATCAGTACTATCAGTCACTATCACCCTTAGCAGTGTTATTCCCTTATGTATTTGGTTGTTATTTGCATTATTATCACTATTAATATATATATGGCTTTGTAAACGCGTATACTGTCACATCCCCCTTTCCCACATTTTTGATACTGTGATTGTTGTCCCTGCTGCCACCCTCACCGATTGTTTGTAAACAGTTTTGCACCGCCATGTTTTATCATCACCGAGCAGTGGTGATGGTACTTGGTAGGAGTTTTGGAGCTGACAGGAGAGCGGGGCGGCAGGGGAAATAATAGCAGCCCACTACCATCACGCGTTTGATTTAAAATATTTCCTTACAACAATGTCAATGGAGGAATGTTTAAATGTATAAAATATTTGTATTTTTGCGCATATGTCACCTACACGTCCACATGCAACGCTCCGTAAAAACACGAACAATACAATTCGCAACCACTTTAACACTCAATAAAAGGTTTAAAAAAAAAAATTACCAAGTTTAGAGGCGAGAATTGAGATGGGTCACAGCCTTTGTCAGCATACAAACAATACAGGCACTGGTGCAGCTACATAAAAGATATACAGAAGTTACTTCGGTTGATTGGTTCTATAGAAGAATTGAGATGAGTCACAGCCTTTGTCAGAACACAAACAATACAGACACTGGTACAGCTACATAAAAGATATACAGAAGTTACTTCGGTTGATTGGTTCTATAGAAGAATTGAGATGAGTCACAGCCTTTGTCAGAACACAAACAATACAGACACTGGTACAACTACATAAAAGATATACAGAAGTTACTTCGGTTGATTGGTTCTATAGAAGAATTGAGATGAGTCACAGCCTTTGTCAGAACACAAACAATACAGACACTGGTACAGCTACATAAAAGATATACAGAAGTTACTTCGGTTGATTGGTTCTATAGAAGAATTGAGATGAGTCACAGCCTTTGTCAGCAAACAAACAATACAGGCACTGGTACAACTACATAAAAGATATACAGACGTTGTTTTGGGTCGATTGGTTCTATAGAAGAATTGAGATGAGTCACAGCCTTTGTCAGCAAACAAACAATACAGACACTGGTACAGCTACATAAAAGATATACAGAAGTTACTTCGGTTGATTGGTTCTATAGAAGAATTGAGATGAGTCACAGCCTTTGTCAGCAAACAAACAATACAGACACTGGTACAGCTACATAAAAGATATACAGAAGTTACTTCGGTTGATTGGTTCTATAGAAGAATTGAGATGAGTCACAGCCTTTGTCAGCAAACAAACAATACAGGCACTGGTACAACTACATAAAAGATATACAGAAGTTACTTCGGTTGATTGGTTCTATAGAAGAATTGAGATGAGTCACAGCCTTTGTCAGCATACAAACAATACAGGCACTGGTACAACTACATAAAAGATATACAGACGTTGTTTTGGGTCGATTGGTTCTATAGAAGAATTGAGATGAGTCACAGCCTTTGTCAGCATACAAACAATACAGGCACTGGTACAACTACATAAAAGAAATATAGACGTTGTTTTGGGTCGATTGGTTCTATAGAAGAATTGAGATGAGTCACAGCCTTTGTCAGCATACAAACAATACAGGCACTGGTACAACTACATAAAAGATATACAGAAGTTACTTCGGTTGATTGGTTCTATAGAAGAATTGAGATGAGTCACAGCCTTTGTCAGAACACAAACAATACAGACACTGGTACAGCTACATAAAAGATATACAGAAGTTACTTCGGTTGATTGGTTCTATAGAAGAATTGAGATGAGTCACAGCCTTTGTCAGCAGACAAACAATACAGGCACTGGTACAACTACATAAAAGATATACAGAAGTTACTTCGGTTGATTGGTTCTATAGAAGAATTGAGATGATGTCTGTTTCAATGTGGACTGACTATGTGTGTTAATTGTTTCATCATAAGTGTTACTTCATGATATATATATATGATATATAACTCTGCAGTATGCATCTGAAGAGATGCAGTGAAATATGGCATGCAATAAATCCTGCAACATATTGTTGGTGGCTTCTGTGTTTACATAATAAACATTGCCATTATCTTCATTCTAGTACACCTGTTCGGGCAAAAATTGTGTGTATGATACATGAGATTTTATTATAATTGATGATGGGGATATCTGTAATAAATACTCAAGATTCTTTGGACATGTTATGTGAAAGGGTAAACTGGCAAGATTGAGGGGGAAAGAACACGGGGAAGACAGAGAGGCAAATACATAGATGGCTTGCCCACATGACATAATCGAGACTAAAACACAGAGCTAATCCACGTGTGAGGTGGTGAAACATGACTTCCCTTGTTTACCAGCATGGCACATGATGGTGATGGAACTATAAAATGTCATGACAACAGCAAGAGAAGACAGAAAGTAGGAGACCTAGAGAGAAGATGCTCGACAGCATGATAGTGTGGCATGGAATTGGTAGTACTATTCCGTGAACTTAGAATTTCAAATCACATTTACATTCTCCTTAATACAGAAGAACACATTGTTTTTATGTCTTTATGGTAATGATGTTATTTTGGGGCAAGTGCAGAAATTCAGATATCTAGGCACATGAATAACATCAGATGTAAGATACATCACTGAGATAAAGAACAGAATAAGACAAGTAAAAACTGCATTCTATCAAATGAAAGATATTTTGTGCAATAAGTCATTTTCTTAAAAGTTTGAAAAAGAGTTCTTGCATGTTACATAGAACCAATTTTAACATACGGCTGGTAATCCTGGAAAATTAGTAAGCAGGCGGGAAAATCCATGGAAGTCTTGGAGGTGTGCATTTATTGAAGAATGCTGAAAATTAATTGGACAGCCAAAATGAGCAATCTAGGACATTTTGAGGGAAGCTGAGTCGCAAAGACAACTTATCACAAACATCAGAAAGAAGCAGTCATTGAAGACAAAAACTGGAACATGTTGTAACAACTGAAAGATTTGCAAGCCAGAGAGATAGAGAAATACAGTGTGAGAGAATTCTTGACAGTCTTATGTAAGGCATGGAAGGGAGTCGACACATGATCACAGTTTGTGGAAAGGCATGATCGCCCATGCCAACCGGCAAGACACTGGATGATGATGATGATGATGATGATGATGATGATGATGATGATGATGATGTTAATGTTATAAAGTGGTTTTGTTAACATAAACTGCGGAGGTATCTAAGCTATGGACTTGGGAATTCATATTTTCTGTACACCTTTCACTTATTTTGGTGATTGATGACAGTTCACATGACTTTGTAGTTAATTTATTTGATTATTTACACTCCTAGAATGCTTTTGTTATGTTTTTTACTTTGCCATTGTTTATTTCTTTTTGTGGGGTTGCTGTTGTTTCTTTTCTCTGGGAGCTAACATCTTCAGCAAAGTTGCAATTCCGTGAACTCTTTGTATAGCTCAAGCAGTTCTGTGTCTGAATTGTTAAGAAACACTAAATGCTTTGCATGAATCTATCTATATCTATAAAAGAGATTGTATGTATGTCCGTTCTTTATGCGTTCGCGAACGGTCCATCCGATTGTGATGAAATTTTCTACACGTTTTCTTTTCATTCCTGTGCAACTTTCTGTCATAGTTTTTTAGTTTTTTTCTTCGGCTACTTACTTACTAAAATTTAATATTACATTTTTCATTATAATTTTTATATAGCAAAGGGATTTAACTCTAGAAAAGTTATTTCAAGGGGCATAACTTTTAATAACATTTCTATATACTTTACAGTCATATTGTTGCATCATTTTAAAAGATTTATAAACTCTTTGTCTATAGTTAATTACAGGCATATGAGTTATAATAAATAATGATATAATATTTAAGGCATTTTCAAAGTTTTCATAAAAATAATG
>JACEFZ010024754.1:35000-41763 GCA_014155875.1 Cepaea nemoralis
AAGGTTGATAACCACTGCTCTTTTGCATGCCTTAAGGCGGATCGGCCTTACAGTGCCAGACGCATATGTGTATAGACCAACTGATACTCAATGGGTGATGTGGTCGGTTTGACGCCGACCGACTTTACCTCCCCCAAAATTCTTGATACCATTGTAAGCTGGGTTGACCCTGGAGAACAGTTCAGTGTTTTGGGTTTTTTTTTTGGTGAGGGTGTTACATTCTCCCCACGACGCTTGACGCTTAACGATGGTGACAATTGATAATCGTTTATACATTTGCACTTGTTTTGTGTTTGTTCCTTTCCCCCGTCAAAACACCGCTGACAGGATAACATATGTTTCTATGTACTCTTTGTTCAGAATCGATATATATATATATCGAGAGAGAGAGAGAGAGAGAGAGAGAGAGAGAGAGAGAGAGAGAGAGAGAGAGAGAGAGAGAGAGAGAGAGAGAGAGAGAGAGAGAGAGATAACGAGCGAACGAACGAAGGCGTGAACGAACGCAAGAAAACCTTTATTTTCAAATAGTTAATAATAGGGCACGCAGGCCCGTCAGACATTCTGCCCTTCTTCTCTATTTCCTCTCGGAGAGAGAGAGAGAGAGAGAGAGAGAGAGAGAGAGAGAGAGAGAGAGAGAGAGAGAGAGAGAGAGAGAGAGAGAGAGAGAGATTCATTGGTACCTTGCCGTCTTTACAGACGATAGTATGTTACATTGCGCTTCAAAAAGGCACAATAACTACACCCCATGGCGGTAGCGAAGGTAACTGAACTGATCAGACCAATTGGCATTGTACATGTTCTCCAATGGATGTATGTGAACACATGGTTATGTTAACCATCACGCACCATCTTATGTCTCACGCGCTCATTGTTTGACCTGCAATCATGTTCTCCTCTGTATTTATTCCATTTCTGATATTTACACTCCATGCAACACGTTCGGCGCCCTATGTGCATTATCAATGCCTGTATCAATCATGTCCCGCTTATACACAGAGTATCGTAGTAATAGCCGACCCCAAGATCTCTTACCCATCTGTAATTCACCAAAAAAGATGTCCTTTGGTATTCTTTCATCATCCATCCTCCTGACGTGCCCTATCCATCTAAGTCTACGAAGACTGAGCATGGAATACACCGTCACACAACTTGATCTTTCCAATACTTCAGTATTTGTGATTTTGTCTTGCCACATAATACCAAGAATTCTTCGCAGACACCGCATATGAAAACTGTTCAAACGCTTCTCTTGGGGTCAGTAAGGTTGTCCAGGCTTCACTGCCGTAAAGAGAGTACTAAGGACACTAGTAAGACGTGGACTTTTGTTTTGGCAGTAAGTTCCTGTTCTCCCAGAATCTTTTTGTTAACCTGTTCATTGTGGTTGCTGCCTTACCAATCCGGATGTTGATTTCCTGATCTATGGATAATTTGCTATTTACTTCTGATCATAGATATGTAAAATGGTCTACTATCTCCAGTTCGGCGTCGTCAGTAAAGATTGATGATCCCCCATGTGCACCTTGTGACATAATCTGTGATTTAGTTTTGCTAATTGTTAAACCAAACTAAGAGCAAGCATTGGAATAATGCAGATAGTAGACATTGCAATTCTTCCTCAGAGTGGGTCGTAACTGCAGCATCATCTGCCAACAACACTTTTCTGATCAGTACCCTCCTGATTTTGGTTTTGTCCTTCAATCTCTGAGCATTGTGGAGGCCGCCATCTGGGTGTGAGTGAATTTACATACCACCATCCTGATCACGAAAGGCATATGTCAGTAGAAGTGAGGAGGATATTCCAAAGAGGGTGGGAGCTAGTACACAACCTTGCTTAACTCGACTTGTGATTTCAAACTCTTCTGAAGTTGCACCATCAAACTTGATTATACCCTTCATGCCTACGTGGAACGATTCCACAATGGACAGAAGAGTTGGTGGGCAGCCAATCTTATTTAGTGCCTTGAACAGACCCTCACGACTGACCAAATCAATGCCTTTGTTTGGTCGATGAAGGCAATAATCAGTAGTTGATTCTGTTCACGGTACTTTTCTTGCATTTGTGACTACTGGAAACGATTGAAATTCCAGCTGACGGAAATGAAAGATTATATGTATATATAAAATCGCTTGGTACCAATTCCGGGCTGCAAAAAGAGGGGATGGGGGGAGGGGGGTGAGAGTGCATATGTGAGTGTGCGTATGTGTTTGTGTGTGTAACAACATGATCACGTGTAGTTGTTTCTGAGAGATCACAAGAACTATGTACGACTGTAACTATAATACCATGATCACGTGTCTCTGAGAGATCACAATAACTATGTACGACTGTAACTATAACACAATGATCACGTGTCTCTGAGAGATCACAGGAACTATGTACGACTGTAACTAATGTTACGTACGTATGTATAACACAATGATCACGTGTCTCTGAGAAATCACAAGAACTATGTACGACTGTAACTAATGTTACGTACGTATGATGCAATGATCACGTGTGAATATGCGTGGAAGTGTTTGTTTATGGGAGACCACAAAAACTGTCTACCACTGTAACAAATGTATATATTCTACATTTACATGCCAAAAGTGGTTTTATTGACCCGTCGTCCCTGGATGTGAGCTCCCAAAGGTCAGAGGTCTAACCCCTGGCGTGATCTGTTGTCGTCTGCTGCGTTTTTTGGAATCGAGCGAGCCACTGAGTGTATGATTGTTTGAGAGATGGGTAGCTGTTGTTTTTGCGGTTGAAGTTGTTGGGGTGTTGGTCTGTGCTTAACGTGCCAACTACGCTATTGATTACGGTTTTGGGAGTACGCTGTGTTTGGTATATTTTAAGGCCCCACTCCGTCACAACATCTGATGGAAGATGCCTTTGTAGAGATTAAAACAAGAATAGTTATGGCAAAAACAGCCTTTTGCAAGATGGAAAACATGCTTACTAACAAAACGCTGCCATTTGCAGTGAGAAGAGATCAGCATGGCGGAATGGGTAAGAGCGTTCATTCCTAAACATCCGGTGTGCTGATGCCGATGTAGCTGGTTCAACCCCTACATCGGACAATCGGACTAAAATTGTTGATTTCTCGTCCTTGACTAGGAATCGTAAATTACAAGTACCTCTGACGTCGGAGTGAGTTCTCTTGATGGGGAGGGATACTGTTAATAGGGAAAGCTAAATCCACATGCAAAAGTCAGTCCAATGAACGAGAAGTAGTAGCATAAGTAAGGATTACGCTTGAGTTCAAAGCGAGCGGCAAAATAAATAAAAAATATTTGCAGTGAGAACAGGAATGTTTAAGCATGTTATAGAACCCATACTGTTATATGGATGCGAAACATGGACAATAAACAGACAAGCTAAGAAACATCTCATAGCCGTGTACATGTGGTTTCTGGAGGGGGGGGGGGGCAATGCAAATATTATCACGGACGGACAGAAAAATAACGAATGAGACAGTTCTGTAAAGAAACAAATGAAAACCGTAAATTAATTAGAAAGATTAGACGCAGATAGTCAAGGTTTCTTGGGTACGTGATGAGGAAACATAAACTGGAAAACTTAGTGATAACTGGTAAAAGTGATGAGAAAAGAGAAATGCAAACGCAAAGATGTACTTACCTGAATGGCTTGGTCACATGACATAATCGGGATCTGAACACAGACCTGGTTCACAGGATAGTGATCGTGTGAGATGGTAAACTATGACCACCCAAGGTTTGTGGCATGGCACATGATGATGATGATGATGATGATGATGATGATGATGATGATGATGATTATGATGGTGGTGGTGGTGGTGATGATGATGATGATGATGATGATGATGATGATGATGATGATGATTATGGTGATGGTGATGATTATGATTATGATGGGGATGATGATAATGATGAGGATGATTATGATGGTGATGATGATTATGATGATGATGATGATGATGATGAGAGTAGTGGGCGAAAGGTTGCCCATGTTGAGAATGTTACCACTCACGATCACGTGTTTGAAATGTTCCTCTGGGTAGTGGTGAGTGCGAAAGGAGAAAAGACAGGCAACGAACGCATTAAACTGAGAACATCAATGAATGGAAGGGTGACTTATTTCTGGAGAAGTGGTGGCACAGTGTTTAGTTAACTTGCCTGCTAAGACAGTGGCATGGGTGTAATTTCCGGCAGTGACATAATTATTTTTATTCCGACCAGGACTGTTTTGGGGTCGACCGTAGTTATTGGCATCATCAGAAGACATTCCGCATTCTTTGAGCATGTCATGAGAAGGGGAAATCTGGGATACGTTGTCACAATGGAAAAATTGGAGGGGAGGAGAAGCAAGGGGAGACCAAGGGAGGAGATTCCAGAAATCTCCCTGTTCAAACATTTCTGAACGGAGGAATACCTATATCGGAAATGATTGGCAGGACGAGAGACAGAAGGCTGTAAACAGACATGATCACCTACGCCTCACGGCATGGGCTATAAGAAGAAGAAGAAAACGAATAATAAATACAGTAAACAACGACATACACGCCAGACGTTTCGGTTAAAAGAACCTTGATCAAGAACAACATAAATACAACGAATATCTCGTCATAGCTATTGTTTGTCATGTTTTATTTTATGTGTGTGTGTATATTATATATATATATATATATATATATATATATATATATATATATATATATATATATATATATATATACATATATATATATATATATATATATATATATATATATATATATATATATATATATATATATATATATATATATATATATATATATATATATATATATTCATTGGCACCTTGTCGTCTTGACAGACGATAGTTTGTGCTTTAAAAAGGCATAATAACTTTTAACTATGGCGGTAGCGAGTGTGACTGATAAGGCCAATATGCGCTGTAAATGTCCGTTCACAGTGTGTGCATGTGAACACGTGGTCATTTCCACCATCATGCACCATCTTATGTCTCAAACGCTTGGTGTGTGACTTTTCTGCAATAATTTTCTCCTTTGACTTTATTCCATTTCTGATATTTGCCCTCCATGCAACACGTTCAGTGGCGACTTGCTCCCAATGTGCATTATCAATGCCTGTATCAATCATGTCCCGCTTACACACATCTTTGTATCGTAGTGAGGCCGACCCTGAGATCTCTTACCCATCTGTAATTCACCAAAAAAGATATCCTTTGGTATTCTACCATCATCCATCCTCCTAAGATGTCCTATCCATCTAAGTCTACGAAGACTGAGCATGGAATAAACTGTCACACAACCTGATCTTTCCAATACTTCAGTATTTGTGATTTTGTCTTGCCACTTAATACCAAGAATTCTTCGCAGACACCGCATATGAAAGCTGTTTAAGTTGTTCTCTTGGTGTGAGTAAGTTGTCCAGGTTTCACTGCCATAGAGAAGAGTACTAAGGACACAGGCTTGATAGAAAAGGACTTTTGTTTTGGCAGTAAGCTTCCTGTTCTCCCAGACTCTTTTTCTTAACCTGTTCATTGTTGTTGCTGCCTTACCAATCCGGATGTTGATTTCCTGATCTAGGGATAATTTGCTATTTACCACTGATCCTAGATATGTAAAATGGTCTACTATCTCTAGTTCAGGCGTCGTCAATAAAGATTGATGGTACCCCATGTGCACCTTGTGACATAATCTGTGTCTTCTTTTTGCTAATTGTTAAACCAAATTCAGAACAAGCATTGGAGAATGCAGATAGTAGACATTGCAATTCTTCCTCAGAGTGGGTCGTAACTGCAGCATCATCTGCAAAAAGCAACTCTCTGATCAGTACCCTCCTAATTTTGGTCTTAGCCTTCAATCTCTGAGCATTGTAGAGGCCGCCATCTGAGCGTGAGTGAATGTATATACCACCATCGTGATCATGAAATGCATATTTCAGTAGAAGTGAAAAGTATATTCCAAAGAGGGTGGGAGCTAGTACACAACCTTGCTTAACTCCACTCTTGATTTCAAATTCTTTAGAAGTTGCACCATCAAACTTGATTATACCCTTCATGCCTGTGTGGAACGATTCCACAATGGACAGAAGAGTTGGTGGGCAGCCAATCTTCTTTAGTGCCTTGAACAGACCCTCACGACTGACCAAATCAAATGCCTTTGTGAGGTCGATGAAGGCAATAAACAGTGGTTGATTCTGTTCACGGCATTTTTCTTGCATTTGTCGCAATGAGAATATCATATCAGTAGTAGACCGGTTCTGTCGAAAGCCACACTGTGATTCGGGGTAGACTTGATCTCCTAGGACTTGAAGTCTGCGCAGAACAATTCTGGCAAATACTTTTCCAACAATACACAGAAGTGAGATACCCCTATAGTTGTTGCAGTCGCTCCGATCGCCCTTGTTCTTGTACAGTGTTATGATGTTTGAATCTTTGAAATCCTGTGGGACTTGTCCTTCATGCCAGCATAGCTCTATTAGCTGGTGGATCTGTATAGTGAGTGTGTCTTGCCCACTCCTGATAACCTCTATTGGAATCCCATCCTTACCTGAAGCCTTGCCAGATGCAAGTTCATTTATAGCACACTTAACTTCTGTTATGGTGGGAAGTGTGTCCAGGTGGTCAAGAGTTGGCAGGGCCTCTATGGCGTTTAGGGCATCATCCGCTAGTTTGGTCTCACTTGAGTAAAGATCCAAATAGTGCTCTACCCATCTGTCCATCTGCTGTTTCTTATCAGTGATGATTTCTCCAGTCAAGGTTTCAAGGAGCACTTTTTTTGAATCCCCCCCC
>JACEFZ010024755.1:0-107698 GCA_014155875.1 Cepaea nemoralis
GGCTCACATAATAGATGAGGTCACACGGGTTAATGCACTGCTGGTGAAAACGCCAGTGTTGAAGAGAACGTGGCGGCACGTCTCTCTTCTTATACTGACCGAAATTTAGTGTCAACTTCAAGTCAGAGATCGACGTAGCCGAGACGTTTCACGTGCCTAAATTACTTGTGCACTGACAGTGGGGTAGTGGGTTAATTTCACACACCGGTCAGTTGGACTTAAAACGCTGACTTCTTGTTCAGAAAGCAATAGCAAACTACTGCACGTAAGATTGCCTAGCAGATCACAAATAGCCAAGAGGGGTTGGGCTTGATTGCGCCGTCCTGCTAAAGGACACGCGATGAAAAGGTCACAGTATCTGATACACTGTCCCTGCAGCACAGCATTTAGGTTAAGTCATCGAAGTGAGGCTGGTGCTGTAGACAGCGTTATAATTCTGACCAAAGCTTAAGTTCTCTCTCTCCATCTCTCTCTATCCCTCTATCCAGCCATTCATCTATCCATCTATGCACCCATAATCTCTTCTCATCCATCCATCCATCCCACTCCACTCATTCCATCCACCCATCCATCCATCCTCCCATCAATCAATCGATCGATCGATCGTTTGATCGATCCATCCATCCAGCCAGCCAGCCATCCATCCATCCATCCATCCATCTGTCTATCTATCTCCTGTCTGTCTGTCTGTCCATACGTATATGAGAGAGAGAGAGAGAGAGAGAGAGAGAGAGAGAGAGAAAAGACTGATCGACAGATGGACATACACAGAAAGCCAGACAGGCAGGAATAGAAAGGGAGGTACACGCACAGAGACAGAGAGAGAGAGAGAAGAGAGAGAGAGAGAGAGAGAGAGAGAGAGAGAGACAGACAGATAGACAGACAGACAGACAGACAGACAGGGAGAGATAGCGAGAGAGAGAGAGAGAGAGAGAGAAAGAGAGAGAGAGAGAAAGAGAGAGAGAGAAAGAGAGAGAGAGAGAGAGAGAAAGAAAGAGAGAGAGAAAGATGAGAGAGAGAGCGAGAGAGAGAGAAGGAAAGAAAGAGAGAGAAAGAGAGAGAGAGAGAGCGAGAGAGAGAGAAAGAGAGAGAGAGAGAGAGAGAGAGAGAGAGAAAGAGAGAGAGAGAGAGAGAGAGAGAGAGGAGAGAGAGAGAGAGAGAGAAGAGAGAGAGCGAGAGAGAGAAAGAGAGAGACAGAGATTGTTTCAGAAGCCGTTGCACGGTGTAACCGTGACTCGGAATGTCTGCTATATCCCACATTGCAATGAGCGCCCGTTGAGCCAATGGCTACTACCCACTCGCCATCGTGGGTTTGAAGTATCAGTATTTCTGTTATCTAGTCAATGAACAATACCAGTAGAGAAGTTAAGTAACATTTGTGAAATTATCTACCTGTCCTGTATGGAGGTGAGTCAATCGACCATTCCGCAATTACTAACGAAGACAATCGGGGCTTTTAAGATGACATGTTATGAAACGTTCTTAGAATATCGTGAACAAAGAAGAAGAAAATTGGGGCTTTTAATCTGATATGCTAGAAAACATTCTTAGAATATCGTGAACACAAAAAAAAAAAAAATTAAAGAAGAGGAAAATTGGTGCTTTTAAACTGATATGTTAGAATACGTTATTAGAATATCGTGGGCCATAAAAAAGAAAGTTGGGGCTTTTAAGCTGATATGTTAGAAAACGTTATTAGAATATCGTGAACAAAGAAGAAGAAAATTGGGGCTTTTAAGCTGATATGTTAGAAAACGTTATTAGAATATCGTGGGCCATAAAGAAGAAAATTCAAATCATTCTACAAGATACGAACACTAAAGAAAACTGGCTCAAAAACAATATGTCTCGGTAACTGAAATACTTTAATCATATTAAACGTTGCAGTGGCTGGATGAAAAAAAGGTGATGGAAGACAAGCATGGTTCCTGGAAGAAGTGGCAAGGATGGAACAGCAGGAAGAGGGACACAGGACATTGCAGACACCTTAGGTATGAGGGTGTGTAGTGAAAAACTGAAGAGTTAACGATTCCCAGATGGACGACTGTATACCCGACTAACCAGGTAGGAAAAGGGTTAACAAAGGAGTGACCAAGAGCATGAGTTTCTAGGTCAAGACCCAGAATGAGGCTAACAGCGCAGGTAAAACTGTCGAGTGGAAAAGTGGGTTTGCGACAAAGACAGACAGCATTATTGGATAGCATATGGCGGTCTGAATGTATGAAGAATGGAAACGGTTCAGAGCTGGAATTTTCCACTAAACAATGATAATGCAGTCGGGATGCGAGGGGTCCAGCAATGTCAAGGACTATGCGGCAAGAATGACCGATATAAAAGGGTGGCTACGTCTTTGTGTCGAGAGAAGGTGTTTCTTAGGTTTCGGGAGAGAAGGATTATGGAAAGGGATGTGCGGCGTTCCGAAGAACGTTTGTGTATTGATGGTGCATTAGTACTCCCAATTCAGTAAAGGATGTTTATAAGGTTCCACTCTCCCAGTGAAATCAGAGAAGAGATGAAGAATACTCCAATTGAACAACTAAAGTACCTACTTAGAACAAAACAAAACATGGACATGTTTGAAGATGAAAAAAAATGATTAAAGTAAAGTAAAATACAGAACACGGTATGCTCAACCGAATATACCACTAAGGCCCTGACAGGGAAGAGAGGTTAACCTGTGGCAGGCAGAGATACTTAAAACTACAGACAGCTGATAGGTATAATGAAGAAAGAATAGACAAGTAAGAACAGTGCTATTACTAAAAGACTAATAGAAGAACTGTGACGATGTGGTGGTTTTTCGATGATGGATACTTACAGTCATGAAACAGATTCAGGTGCATTCATAAACTTACGGGACTTTTATTATGGTACCTTGACTCAGTGGTGAACAGTTTTTGTTTTTTTGCATTCAATCACGGATTACCATCAGATTCAAGCATAAGGATCATCCCGGGTGAGCTCTGTCCTGTTTGATGTGCTGTCCTGTGATCTTGAAGAATGAATGGCGAGAAGTAACGCAGCTGATAGACATTCAGAGTTCATTCTGGCACCAACCATAGAATACACTAGCAAATACATAGACAATCTCCATACCTACACCAGACATAGTTTTTTTATTAATAAATCTTTTATCTTATCGTTGAAAGGAACTGTTGTCGGAGTATGTGTTCAGGGAATAATAGAGAGAGTGAAAGAAATAGATATATGGAAGGAAAGACAGAAGAGAGGAGTGTAGACCAAAGTCAGTCAATAATCCCAACAGATAATAAGTTTAAAGATGTGCTTGTTGAGTCCAGTCTTCTCTCGGGATTTTAACATAGGACAGGGTGCGTGAGATAAGAGACATGGCCAGAGACTGAGAACACGTTTTGGTGGGCGGTGATCAGCGAGACGTTCTGCTGAAGGACCTTCTACGTGTTGATGATGATGATGATGATGATGATGATGATGATGATGATGATGATGGTGGTGTTGTGGTGGTGGTGGTGGTGGTCGTGGTGGTGATGATGATTATGATGATGATGATGATATTGATGATGATGATGATGATGATGATGATGATGATGATGATGATGATGATGATGATGATGATGATGATGATGGTGACGATGATGATGATGATGATGATGCTGATGGTGATGATGATGATGATGTTTAGTGAATACTAGCCACGTGTGCCTGAAGAACCTTCTACGTGTTGATGATGATGATGATGATGATGATGATGATGATGATGATGATGATGATGATGATGATGATGATGATGATGATGATGATGATGATGGTTGGTGGTTGTTGTGGTGGTGGTGGTGGTGGTGGTGGTGGTGTGATGGTGGTGGTGATGATGATGATGATGATGATGATGATGATGATGATGATGATATTGATGATGATGATGATGATGGTGGTGGTGACGATGATGCTGCTGCTGATGATGATGATGATGATGATGATGATGATGATGATGTTTAGTGAATACTAGCCACGTGTGCCTAATATTATCCTCTCCTTGACTATATGACAATATATAGCTTTAAACGATTGTCGGTGATAGTTCACTGATGTTTGAATGATTGACTCTACCTTGGAAATAACAGTTTGGTAAGATGGCATACCTAGGGGCATTTATGGAAGCTGCACCACAGAGATTAAGAGCAGAATAGGGCAAGCAAAACAGAAAATGGTGAGTACCTAATGATGTAAGTCACTATCATTGAATGTAAGAAATAAGAGTGCTGAAGTGCTATATAGCAGCTGTTTTGCTGTATGGCAGTGAATCTTGAAATATAAATGAATAAATTAAGAAGAACTTGGAAGCAATAGAGATGTGGTTCCTAATGCGAATGTTGCGAATGCCTTGGACTGCCAAAGTAACTAACAACGACTGCCTGATAGAGGCTAATGAAACTAGAACATCACATACAATAATAAGAAAGAGGAAAAAAAACAGCTTTCTTTGGTCATGTGATGAGAAGAGAGGCATCGGGGAACATCGTGACAACTGGAAAGATCGAGGGGAAGAGAAGCAGAGGCAGACCAAGAGAAATGATGCTGGATGGAATGAGACGGTGGCATGGAAGAATACCATAAGCAGAGTTGATACAGAACACCAAAGACCGAGATTTGTGGAGAGTTATGAACGCCTACACCAGCAGGCATGACACTTGATGGTGATGGTGATGGCATTGTCCCATGTAAAACCAACATTGTTGAGGTAACCTTCTAAACTGTTCTAGAACTGAAGTGCGAGTAGTTTATATGTGTGTTGTGCATGTAGCATCGGCGGAGTTTAAATTGCCCTTGTCTGAACAACATGCAAATGTCAAGTTGTGTGCTTTTCTTGAAATACCACCCTCAGCATCATTAAGTTTGCTTCAGAAAGCATATCGCAAATCGGACGTGTATGAGTAGAACACGCGTCTTCGTGAAGGTCGGGTCATGTTAGTATCAATGATGACCCACACAGCAGAGAAAACACTACAGGTGAAGCAGCATTTTATAACGCAAACTCCGACAGCCCTGAAACGTTCTGCATATTCTACAGACCTGGCACCGACTCAATGTTTCCTTGGTCCCTTGCCTCAAATCGGTACATCCAGGGCAATGCAAGCATGCCGAGAACGTTATCACAACAGCGATCGTGCAGCTGAGAAAGAGGTGTCAATGCAAGGAATCTAGGGATGTTTCCAATAGCCGAGAAAACACTGGCAAAAAGTGAGTAGCTGTTAGGCATTAATTTGAATGAAATGTAGTGTTAGAAATACCATTCCTGAACGTTGGTAGCATAACACCACATTACTTCACACATCCACAGCCCCACAACTGTACCGTATTTATAACTGAATTACGTTAATTCAGCTTGTCTGTTTCTCATTGTGGCTGCTGCCTGCCAAATTACTTGCCTATCTACCATCTTACAAATCTACCCACTTACCTATCTATCCTCCTACCCTCTACTACCTACATCACCCCACTGAACGCCTCTTCACTCCAAACACCCACCCGTTCGTGATTTCCAACATGTGCAAAATGCATACAGGCCCTTCGGGTTTTCCGCCCATGTCCGAGAAGACCAGGCGTCCGAAGAAAGTCTACCATCCTTTTACTTCAGTTTGTTAAACTTCAAACAGTCAACACCATGAAACGAACGTCATTTGCCGGAGCCAGAGGCGGACACCGTTAGATCTGATCTACTCATCAGCGCCTCCACCCCATCCCTCTTTTCCAATACTCAACGAACAAATGAATAAGATAAAAGACTGACAGATTAGCACTAAAGTTAATTCGTATCAGCTATTATAACTACCAAAGCGCAAAGCCGCCAGCTCACATACTACAGAAACTGGTACATGACTCTGACATACTCATGACTGAGGAGGGTTATCCGAATGGGACAACCATTAAACGTCCTGGCCATGATTGAGTAATCATTGGATTATCAGAAGGATGGGACGACCATTAAACGTTAACATTAAACGTCCTGGCCATGATTGAGTAATCATTGGGTTATCAGAAGGATGGGACGACCATTAAACGTACTGGCCATGATTGAGTAATCATTGGATTATCATAAGGATGGGACGACCATTAAACGTCCTGGCCATGATTGAGTAATCATTGGATTAACAGAAGGATGGGACAACCATTAAACGTCCTGGCCACGACTGCTACACTAATCTCTGTGGGCCAAGTAAATGAGGTTGGACACTTTATGTAGAGCTTGGGCTCCAGCATGGATGGACGGATACACGTGCACACAACAGCGATTTTGCGGAGCTACACGGTACATTGCACGGCTGTACCTACATATCACCACGAGTGTCTGCAATGTGCACGCACGAATTGGGGCCAGCTCAGAAAGAGACAGGAAGGACAGGACCGTACAGAAGACAGACAGAAGACAGACAGACAGACGACAGGGGACAGACAGACAGAACAGACAGACAGGACAGGGACAGCGACAGAGAGAGAGAGACAGACAGACAGACAGACAGACAGACAGGCAGGCAGGCAGACAGACAGACAGACAGAGATTAGTGCACGTTTCGCGGCCACCGCCTATGCTATAAGCAACTCCAATATGCTTCAGTTGCAGTGCAGATATATAAAACAAGTTAGTTGCATATCCTGTACTTTCTTGGCAAGTTTACGTTCAGTAGTTTGCCATTTCTTTCCGAACGACCGGCACTCATACCATTGAGTCAAATACCAACACAGGGCGGTCTGCTGCTACATCGCCCACTGCTGTCCTTTGAACCTGGTATGCGGGATTACGAATTGCGTCCGTAACCTCTTCGCCACAGAGACCACAGAAGCCCACTCTTAAAATGTATTACAGGAAATTTAATATCATTAAACGCTAACAAAACTGGATGCATGGTATTTGAAATTACATAAATAGACACACATAGTATTATTTGGCGCTCACAGAAGGAGAAGAAGGAAATAGAGACTAGAAGACGCACTAGACAACATAAAATTTGAAAGCTATAGTTACCGACCGGGATCGAACCTGTCGCCTCCAAATGACGACGGCGCCTCGCTGCAGGAACAAGTGTACTTCGACGGACGACCAACTAGACACTCTAAAGGTATTTGAAAGAAAGCTGGTCTATCAATATCTTTTTATATAGTAAAGGCTTGTAAATAGTAAAGACTTGTATATAGTAAAGGATATAACCGATCTCCCTGGCCTAGGGATTAACATCTTTCTCCGTAATCCTGTATATTCTCGTGAAACGGTAGCGGTTCTCGCCGCGTTGGTAACTTACGTGGCACATGAGCCGGTCGCTCAGAAAGCAATGGCAAACTACTGAGCGTAATCTTGCCTGGTACATCAACAGCAGCTGAAAAATGCACTCGTGAACCGAAGGACGCGGCCCAGAATCGAACCCACAACCTTCGGAGCCCGAGTCAGACGATTTGACTACTTCGCCACGGAGACTCCCGAATAACCAACACCAACTTCACCAAAATCTCAGATGACAGACAGATTTGACATCGCTGATGTCAGTTCTGCTCCAGATCAGGCACCTCAAGAAGACTGTAGTTGCTCTTCCGTGTCGTCAATGAGGTCGCAACTGTATATGGCGCACTCAGCGCTGGCCTGTTCTATTTCTAGCTCATTGAGGTTTCGGCACAATAGCATGTGCTATTCTGAAAATATCTGTGTCAGGAGTGTTTTATTGCTAGAATTGTTTAGTTCACTGGCATGTTCATGATGGGACGTTCGCGAACCCAAGCTTGTATGTATGACTGGCTGGCTGAACGCGTCTCTCTCTCTCTCTCTCTCTAGATGGCTGGCTGAACGCGTCTCTCTCTCTCTCTCTCTCTCTCTCTAGCTGGCTGGCTGAACGCGTCTCTCTCTCTCTCTCTCTAGCTGGCTGGCTGAACGCGTCTCTCTCTCTCTCTCTCTAGCTGGCTGGCTGAACACGTCTCTCTCTCTCTCTCTAGATGGCTGGCTGAACACGTCTCTCTCTCTCTCTCTCTCTCTAGCTGGCTGGCTGAACACGTCTCTCTCTCTCTCTCTCTCTCTCTCTCTCTAGCTGGCTGGCTGAACGCGTCTCTCTCTCTCTCTCTATCTAGCTAGCTGGCTGAACACGTCTCTCTCTCTCTCTCTATAGATGGCTGGCTGAACACGTCTCTCTCTCTCTCTCTCTCTCTCTAGATGGCTGGCTGAACACGTCTCTCTCTCTCTCTCTCTAGCTGGCTGGCTGAACACGTCTCTCTCTTTCTCTCTCTAGATGGCTGGCTGAACACGTCTCTCTCTCTCTCTCTCTCTCTCTCTCTCTCTCTAGCTGGCTGGCTGAACGCGTCTCTCTCTCTCTCTCTCTAGATGGCTGGCTGAACACGTCTCTCTCTCTCTCTAGCTGGCTGGCTGAACGCGTCTCTCTCTCTCTCTAGATGGCTGGCTGAACACGTCTCTCTCTCTCTCTCTCTAGCTGGCTGGCTGAACACGTCTCTCTCTCTCTCTCTCTCTCTCTCTAGCTGGCTGGTTGAACACGTCTCTCTCTCTCTCTCTCTCTAGATGCTGGCTGAACACGTCTCTCTCTCTCTCTCTCTCTAGCTGGCTGGCTGAACGCATCTCTCTCTCTCTCTCTCTCTCTAGATGGCTGGCTGAACACGTCTCTCTCTCTCTCTCTCTAGCTGGCTGGCTGAACGCGTCTCTCTCTCTCTATCTCTAGATGGCTGGCTGAACACGTCTCTCTCTCTCTCTCTCTCTCTCTCTCTAGCTGGCTGGCTGAACACGTCTCTCTCTCTCTCTCTCTCTCTCTAGCTGCTGGCTGAACACGTCTCTCTCTCTCTCTCTCTAGCTGGCTGGCTGAACACGTCTCTCTCTCTCTCTAGATGGCTGGCTGAACACGTCTCTCTCTCTCTCTCTCTCTAGCTGGCTGGCTGAACACGTCTCTCTCTCTCTCTCTAGATGGCTGGCTGAACACGTCTCTCTCTCTCTCTAGCTGGCTGGCTGAACACGTCTCTCTCTCTCTCTCTCTCTCTCTAGCTGGCTGGCTGAACACGTCTCTCTCTCTCTCTCTCTAGCTGGCTGGCTGAACACGTCTCTCTCTCTCTCTCTAGCTGGCTGGCTGAACACGTCTCTCTCTCTCTCTAGATGGCTGGCTGAACACGTCTCTCTCTCTCTCTCTCTAGCTGGCTGGCTGAACGTGTCTCTCTCTCTCTCTAGATGGCTGGCTAAACACGTCTCTCTCTCTCTCTCTCTAGCTGGCTGGCTGAACGCGTCTCTCTCTCTCTCTCTAGATGGCTGGCTAAACACGTCTCTCTCTCTCTCTCTCTCTCTAGATGGCTGGCTAAACACGTCTCTCTCTCTCTCTCTCTCTCTAGATGGCTGGCTGAACGCGTCTCTCTCTCTCTCTCTAGATGGCTGGCTGAACACGTCTCTCTCTCTCTCTCTCTCTAGATGGCTGGCCGAACGCATCTCTCTCTCTCTCTCTCTAAATGGCTGGCTGAACACGTCTCTCTCTCTCTCTCTCTAGCTGGCTGGCTGAACACGTCTCTCTCTCTCTCTCTCTAGCTGGCTGAACACGTCTCTCTCTCTCTCTCTCTAGCTGGCTGGCTGAACACGTCTCTCTCTCTCTCTCTCTCTCTAGCTGGCTGAACACGTCTCTCTCTCTCTCTCTAGCTGGCTGGCTGAACACGTCTCTCTCTCTCTCTCTAGCTGGCTGAACACGTCTCTCTCTCTCTCTCTCTCTCGATGGCTGGCTGAACACGTCTCTCTCTCTCTCTCTCTCTCTAGATGGCTGGCTGAACACGTCTCTCTCTCTCTCTCTCTAGTTGGCTGGCTGAACACGTCTCTCTCTCTCTCTCTCTAGATGGCTGGCTGAACACGTCTCTCTCTCTCTCCTCTCTCTAGCTGGCTGGCTGAACACGTCTATCTCTCTCTCTAGATGGCTGGCTGAACACGTCTCTCTCTCTCTCTCTCTCTAGCTGGCTGGCTGAACACGTCTCTCTCTCTCACTCTCTCTCTCTCTAGCTGGCTGGCTGAACACGTCTCTCTCTCTCTCTAGCTGGCTGGCTGAACACGTCTCTCTCTCTCTCTCTAGCTGGCTGGCTGAACGCGTCTCTCTCTCTCTCTCTAGATGGCTGGCTGAACACGTCTCTCTCTCTCTCTGGCTGGCTGGCTGAACACGTCTCTCTCTCTCTCTCTCTCTCTCTGGCTGGCTGAACACGTCTCTCTCTCTCTCTCTCTAGATGGCTGGCTGAACACGTCTCTCTCTCTCTCTCTCTCTCTAGATGGCTGGCTGAACACGTCTCTCTCTCTCTCTCTAGATGGCTGGCTGAACACGTCTCTCTCTCTCTCTCTCTAGATGGCTGGCTGAACACGTCTCTCTCTCTCTCTCTAGATGGCTGGCTGAACACGTCTCTCTCTCTCTCTCTAGATGGCTGGCTGAACACGTCTCTCTCTCTCTCTCTCTCTAGATGGCTGGCTGAACACGTCTCTCTCTCTCTCTCTATCTAGATGGCTGGCTGAACACGTCTCTCTCTCTCTCTCTCTCTAGATGGCTGGCTGAACACGTCTCTCTCTCTCTCTCTAGATGGCTGGCTGAACACGTCTCTCTCTCTCTCTCTCTCTAGATGGCTGGCTGAACACGTCTCTCTCTCTCTCTCTCTCTCTAGATGGCTGGCTGAACACGTCTCTCTCTCTCTCTAGATGGCTGGCTGAACACGTCTCTCTCTCTCTCTCTCTCTAGATGGCTGGCTGAACACGTCTCTCTCTCTCTCTAGATGGCTGGCTGAACACGTCTCTCTCTCTCTCTCTCTAGATGGCTGGCTGAACACGTCTCTCTCTCTCTCTCTCTCTCTCTCTCTAGATGGCTGGCTGAACACGTCTCTCTCTCTCTCTCTCTCTAGCTGGCTGGCTGAACGCGTCTCTCTCTCTCTCTAGATGGCTGGCTGAACACGTCTCTCTCTCTCTAGATGGCTGGCTGAACACGTCTCTCTCTCTCTCTCTAGATGGCTGGCTGAACACGTCTCTCTCTCTCTAGATGGCTGGCTACACACGTCTCTCTCTCTCTAGATGGCTGGCTGAACACGTCTCTCTCTCTCTCTCTCTCTAGATGGCTGGCTGAACACGTCTCTCTCTCTCTAGATGGCTGGCTGAACACGTCATCTCTCTCTCTCTCTCTCTCTCTCTCTCTAGATGGCTGGCTGAACACGTCTCTCTCTCTCTCTCTCTAGATGGCTGGCTGAACACGTCTCTCTCTCTCTCTCTCTCTCTCTAGATGGCTGGCTGAACACGTCTCTCTCTCTCTCTCTCTCTCTAGATGGCTGGCTGAACACGTCTCTCTCTCTCTCTCTCTAGATGGCTGGCTGAACACGTCTCTCTCTCTCTCTCTCTCTCTCTAGATGGCTGGCTGAACACGTCTCTCTCTCTCTCTCTACTCTCTAGATGGCTGGCTGAACACGTCTCTCTCTCTCGCTCTCTCTCTCTAGATGGCTGGCTGAACACGTCTCTCTCTCTCTCTCTCTAGATGGCTGGCTGAACACGTCTCTCTCTCTCTCTCTCTCTCTAGATGGCTGGCTGAACACGTCTCTCTCTCTCTCTCTAGATGGCTGGCTGAACACGTCTCTCTCTCTCTCTCTCTCTCTCTCTAGATGGCTGGCTTAACACGTCTCTCTCTCTCTCTCTAGATGGTTGGCTGAACACGTCTCCCTCTCTCTCTCTCTCTAGATGGCTGGCTGAACACGTCTCTCTCTCTCTCTCTCTCTCTCTAGATGGCTGGCTGAACACGTCTCTCTCTCTCTCTAGATGGCTGGCTGAACACGTCTCTCTCTCTCTCTCTCTCTCTCTAGATGGCTGGCTGAACACGTCTCTCTCTCTCTCTCTCTCTCTCTCTAGATGGCTGGCTGAACACGTCTCTCTCTCTCTCTCTCTCTAGATGGCTGGCTGAACACGTCTCTCTCTCTCTCTCTCTCTAGATGGCTGGCTGAACACGTCTCTCTCTCTCTCTAGATGGCTGGCTGAACACGTCTCCTCTCTCTCGCTCTCTCTCTCTCTAGATGGCTGGCTGAACACGTTCTCTCTCTCTCTCTCCTCTCTCTAGATGGCTGGCTGAACACGTCTCTCTCTCTCTCTCTCTCTAGATGGCTTGGCTGAACACGTCTCTCTCTCTCTCTCTCTCTCTCCTCTAGATGGCTTGGCTGACACGTCTCTCTCTCTCTCTCTCTCTAGATGGCTGGCGACACGTCTCTCTCTCTCTCCTCTCTCTCTCTAGATGGCTGGCTGAACACGTCTCTCTCTCTCTCTCTCTCTCTCTCTAGATGGCTGGCTGAACACGTCTCTCTCTCTCTCTCTCTAGATGGCTGGCTGAACACGTCTCTCTCTCTCTCTAGATGCTGGCTGAACACGTCTCTCTCTCTAGATGGCTGGCTGAACACGTCTCTCTCTCCTCTCTAGATGGCTGGCCTGAAGCACGCTCTCTCTCTTCCTAGATGGCTGGCTGAACACGTCTCTCTCTCTCTAGATGCTGGCTGAACACGTCTCTCTCTCTCTAGATGGCTGGCTGAACACGTCTCTCATCTCTCTCTCTCTCTAGATGGCTGGCTGAACACGTCCTCTCTCTCTCTCTCTCTAGATGGCTGGCTGAACACGTCTCTCTCTCTCTCTAGATGGCTGGCTGAACACGTCTCTCTCTATGCTGCTACACTCTCTCTCTCTCTCTAGATGGCTGGCTGAACACGTCTCTCTCTCTCTAGATGGCTGGCTGAACACGTCTCTCTCTCTCTCTATAGATGGCTGGCTGAACACGTCTCTCTCTCTCTCTCTCTCTCTCTCTCTCTAGATGGCTGGCTGAACACGTCTCTCTCTCTCTCTCTAGATGGCTGGCTGAACACGTCTCTCTCTCTCTCTCTCTCTCTCTAGATGGCTGGCTGAACACGTCTCTCTCTCTCTCTCTAGATGGCTGGCTGAACACGTCTCTCTCTCTCTCTCCTCTCGATGGCTGGCTGAACACGTCTCTCTCTCTCTCTCTCTCTCTCTAGATGGCTGGC
The DNA here is from genome assembly GCA_014155875.1 of Cepaea nemoralis. NCBI lineage: Eukaryota > Metazoa > Mollusca > Gastropoda > Stylommatophora > Helicidae > Cepaea > Cepaea nemoralis. Next base: position 13,009 of record JACEFZ010024755.1, read on the forward strand.
TGAACATGTCTCTCTCTCTCTCTAGATGGCTGGCTGAACACGTCTCTCTCTCTCTCTCTCTAGATGGCTGGCTGAACACGTCTCTCTCTCTCTCTCTAGATGGCTGGCTGAACACGTCTCTCTCTCTCTCTCTAGATGGCTGGCTGAACACGTCTCTCTCTCTCTCTCTCTAGATGGCTGGCTGAACACGTCTCTCTCTCTCTCTCTCTAGATGGCTGGCTGAACACGTCTCTCTCTCTCTCTCTCTCTCTCTCTCTCTCTCTCTCTAGATGGCAGGCTGAACACGTCTCTCTCTCTCTCTAGATGGCTGGCTGAACACGTCTCTCTCTCTCTCTAGATGGCTGGCTGAACACGTCTCTCTCTCTCTCTCTAGATGGCTGGCTGAACACGTCTCTCTCTCTCTCTCTCTCTCTAGATGGCTGGCTGAACACGTCTCTCTCTCTCTCTCTAGATGGCTGGCTGAACACGTTCTCTCTCTCTCTCTCTAGATGGCTGGCTGAACACGTCTCTCTCTCTCTCTCCTCTAGATGGCTGGCTGAACACGTCTCTCTCTCTCTCTCTCTAGATGGCTGGCTGAACACGTCTCTCTCTCTCTCTCTCTAGATGGCTGGCTGAACACGTCTCTCTCTCTCTCTAGATGGCTGGCTGAACACGTCCTCTCTCTCTCTCTCTAGATGGCTGGCTGAACACGTCTCTCTCTCTCCCCTCTCTAGATGGCTGGCTGAACACGTCTCTCTCTCTCTCTCTCTCTAGATGGCTGGCTGAACACGTCTCTCTCTCTCTCTAGATGGCTGGCTGAACACGTCTCTCTCTCTCTCTAGATGGCTGGCTGAACACGTCTCTCTCTCTTCTCTCTAGATGGCTGGCTGAACACGTCCTTCTCTCTCTCGTGCACTCTCTCTCTCTCTCTAGATGGCTGGCTGAACACGTCTCTCTCTCTATCTCTCACTCTCTCTCTCTCTCTAGATGGCTGGCTGAACACGTCTCTCTCTCTCTCTTCTAGATGGCTGGCTGAACACGTCTCTCTCTCTCTCTCTCTAGATGGCTGGCTGAACACGTCTCTCTCTCTCTCTCTCTCTAGATGGCTGGCTGAACACGTCTCTCTCTCTCTCTCTCTCTCTAGATAGCTGGCTGAACACGTCTCTCTCTCTCTCTCTCTCTCTCTAGATGGCTGGCTGAACACGTCTCTCTCTATCTCTCTCTCTCTCTAGATGGCTGGCTGAACACGTCTCTCTCTCTCTCTCTCTCTAGCTGGCTGGCTGAACGCGTCTCTCTCTCTCTCTCTCTAGATGGCTGGCTGAACACGTCTCTCTCTCTCTCTCTCTAGATGGCTGGCTGAACACGTCTCTCTCTATCTCTCTCTCTAGATGGCTGGCTGAACACGTCTCTCTCTCTATCTCTCTCTCTCTATCTCTCTCTCTAGATGGCTGGCTGAACACGTCTCTCTCTCTCTCTCTCTCTCTCTAGATGGCTGGCTGAACACGTCTCTCTCTATCTCTCTCTCTCTAGATGGCTGGCTGAACACGTCTCTCTCTCTCTCTCTAGATGGCTGGCTGAACACGTCTCTCTCTATCTCTCTCTCTAGATGGCTGGCTGAACACGTCTCTCTCTATCTCTCTCTCTCTATCTCTCTCTCTCTAGATGGCTGGCTGAACACGTCTCTCTCTCTATCTCTCTCTCTCTATCTCTCTCTCTAGATGGCTGGCTGAACACGTCTCTCTCTCTCTCTCTCTCTCTCTCTCTCTCTCTAGATGGCTGGCTGAACACGTCTCTCTCTATCTCTCTCTCTAGATGGCTGGCTGAACACGTCTCTCTCTCTCTCTATCTCTCTCTATCTCTCTCTCTAGATGGCTGGCTGAACACGTCTCTCTCTCTATCTCTCTCTCTAGATGGCTGGCTGAACACGTCTCTCTCTCTCTCTCTATCTCTCTCTCTAGATGGCTGGCTGAACACGTCTCTCTCTCTCTCTATCTCTCTCTCTAGATGGCTGGCTGAACACGTCTCTCTCTCTCTATCTCTCTCTCTCTAGATGGCTGGCTGAACACGTCTCTCTCTCTCTCTATCTCTCTCTATCTCTCTCTCTAGATGGCTGGCTGAACACGTCTCTCTCTCTCTCTATCTCTCTCTCTAGATGGCTGGCTGGAACACGTCTCTCCTCTCTCTCTATCTCTCTCTCTAGATGGCTGGCTGAACACGTCTCTCTCTCTCTCTATCTCTCTCTCTAGATGGCTGGCTGAACACGTCTCTCTCTCTCTCTATCTCTCTCTCTAGATGGCTGGCTGAACACGTCTCTCTCTCTCTATCTCTCTCTCTAGATGGCTGGCTGAACACGTCTCTCTCTCTCTATCTCTCTCTCTAGATGGCTGGCTGAACACGTCTCTCTCTCTATCTCTCTCTCTAGATGGCTGGCTGAACACGTCTCTCTCTCTCTCTATCTCTCTCTCTAGATGGCTGGCTGAACACGTCTCTCTCTCTCTCTCTCTCTATCTCTCTCTAGATGGCTGGCTGAACACGTCTCTCTCTCTCTCTCTAGATGGCTGGCTGAACACGTCTCTCTCTCTATCTCTCTCTCTAGATGGCTGGCTGAACACGTCTCTCTCTCTCTATCTCTCTCTCTAGATGGCTGGCTGAACACGTCTCTCTCTCTCTATCTCTCTCTCTATCTCTCTCTCTAGATGGCTGGCTGAACACGTCTCTCTCTCTCTCTCTCTAGATGGCTGGCTGAACACGTCTCTCTCTATCTCTCTCTCTAGATGGCTGGCTGAACACGTCTCTCTCTATCTCTCTCTCTCTCTCTCTAGATGGCTGGCTGAACACGTCTCTCTCTCTCTCTATCTCTCTCTCTAGATGGCTGGCTGAACACGTCTCTCTCTCTCTATCTCTCTCTCTCTCTATCTCTCTCTCTAGATGGCTGGCTGAACACGTCTCTCTCTCTCTCTATCTCTCTCTCTAGATGGCTGGCTGAACACGTCTCTCTCTATCTCTCTCTCTCTCTCTCTAGATGGCTGGCTGAACACGTCTCTCTCTCTCTCTCTAGATGGCTGGCTGAACACGTCTCTCTCTCTCTCTCTCTAGATGGCTGACTGAACACGTCTCTCTCTCTCTCTCTCTCTCTCTCTAGATGGCTGGCTGAACACGTCTCTCTCTCTCTCTCTAGATGGCTGGCTGAACACGTCTCTCTCTCTCTCTCTCTCTAGATGGCTGGCTGAACACGTCTCTCTCTCTCTCTCTCTAGATGGCTGGCTGAACAACGCGCTCTCTCTCTCTCTCTCTCTCTCTCTCTCTCTCTCTCTCTAGCTGGCTGGCTGAACGCCTATCTCTCTAGCTGGCAGGCTGAATGGTTGGCAGGATTGATGGCTGAATGGTTGGCACGATTAATGGATATGTAAGAGTGCGTCCATTTGTCAAACGTAGATTCCACTGGTTGTTATCCTGCCCCTAGAATGATTGCTTGCGCCTCATCTATGATCAAAACGACGCGTGCTTGTTATTATTTACTTTAAACATAGAAACCACAAACAATAGCTTGTACAATGTTGCCTGGAATATGTCGATGGATCTCGCCACGTCCATACTGCGGATTTAGATACCGCATGAAGTGGAATGGAAACTTTGCTGAAGACAAACGCATACTTATGCCCACACGCGCAACAGACGGTGTCATTACAACTCAGGTCTATCAACCAGAAACTGTCCAGGGAAGTAAAGGCGTCCCGTGTGATACTCATAACACTTCCCATCGATTGGTCTATAAAATATGGGTCTAGCACCATCTACGTATCAGACATGTAACTCTAGCAGCCACCTCAATTAACAGCCACAGAATACGGCATACAATTTATAGAACCATGGGAGCATAGACATTGTGATTGTACAAAACAAAGGTCGTTTTATACAATGAAGAACAGATAAAGATATGAATACAAAAGGCAATTTGAGCTTGTATAGCATTAGGAAATTTGTGAAAGCCAAAACAAATTAAACTTAGCACCAAACTTAGAATAATTGCAACGTTACCCTGCAATGCTGTAGGGATAAGAAAAATTGAACTTGATTAAAGTGGCTGCATATATAATACACATATACATTAAAGCATGCCTGAGCAAAATGCAAGGACTAATATGGTATGAAAGAATCGTCCAATGTAGAGGTCATGGAACAGAACTAGATAAAGACCAGTGAGCCAAGAGTGAAGAAATGACGTTGGCGCTTGGTAGGACATGCGTTGAGAAAACCTGAGAACAAAATAACTAGACAGGCCTTTGTCTGGAATACACGTGACAAGAAGATTAGAGGAAGACCTAAAACACAAGGACAAGAAAAGCACACACATAAATGAATGATCTGTGGATGACATTGACGGAGCTGCATGGGATAACCAATGAATCGCTGCGGAGGTTTGTTGTCCGTAAAGTTACCTCTATTTTCGCTCTGGGACATGAGGATAAATGAACAAGTGGATAAACTTGCTGGCTCGCCAACCCCATTCAAATGGGTAGAACCATGGATCGTGCCGATGTCATTAATGCCTTTAGAGAGATGTCGAGAGCGGAGGACTTTGACGCCAGTGTATCCACATTGTTGTCCAGAATAAGAGCCTCGTGGGTAAGAAGTGGCACGGTCTGGCACGAGAGGCAAATCGGGAGAATGAGAGACCTTGTCAACCAACACAGTACTGGCACTATTAACCACTGGACGCTGATGCATATGTTGGGGTGGGGGGGGGGTGAGGAATATTAGCACCTATGGACTTGTCCGGAGTAGAAGATGATACTCCAACAGATAACAGATAACAGCTAAGGACGCGAAGGCTTGAAGTGTGTTGGTCTCTATGGATACAGGATGACAGAAGATACAGAAGCCAATAACAAAGACACAAAACTGTGTCATAGATATGTGCTGAAAGTCTACACAATACTACGAAGCTTGTGGTGTCTGAAAATTGATTGCTCTGAGCTGAAATATAAAGACAGCTAGCCACGAGTTGTGTGCAGTACCCATTCTAGGATTTATATTTGACCGCCGATAGGGCATATGTAGCAGACATTTCTCTAGGGCACCTAAAAGGAAGAAACAGAGCTGGTCACATCAACTCACAATGAGTGAATGACTGACGTGATAATATACATGAAGTATATTATGCACCCAACAAAATAATATTTATCATGGCGCCGCCTTTGATGTTAAAATTTGAAAGGGTCCAGTCATTGTAGCCAGATACCTCACTATGTGCCCCAGTCTTCTCCCATAGATTACCCACGGAAATTATCAACACTACATAGATTTGTAGCACCAACGAGGATTCCAATATGTGTATGCATTGTACAATAATCTACACTTACTATCATTAATGTCATTATTATGCTGTGTGCAGCAAGTGTTCTAATTCTGAAACCTTGGCAGAAGGTGGCACAAATGGCCTACCCTTTACTTTACCCAACTATAGAGAGTGCTGCATAACGCGAACTCGACTTCCTGCTACTTCGCCTCATCACCTCGGTAAGGTGTAGATTTTTTTCTGTCCGGGGAAACAAGAAAGCCCAAACCTGCACAGTTCGCGGTGACTGCACTAGTCAGGCGGCCTTAATTCCTCAGGCTCAAGACACCCCTCTCCTAGACTGCAAGGTAATATATAGCCTGTGGATAACAGTATGATTGACAGAATAGGCTTGACACCCGATACACAAGGATTACGGGCGGAAGAGCTGTGTAACACCATCTTGTAATCTTGTTGCTTAATTGTTAGGACAAGTACATTGGAAATCGGCACTTTTAGAGATAAGTGACGGATGCTATTCCTCTAAGCCACGCCGCCTTAAGCTTTGTCAAGTAGGTCATGGGCATTTGAAGATAAGCCATGACTCAGTCAGTCTTCTCAATTTCCTTGCGTAACGTAAAGAATGTCGCTTACACTAGTCACAGGGCCAACGTCACACAAGCTTCCCTTGCCCTGCAAAGCAGCGTTCAGGAAGTAATATTAGCTGTCCTACGGCCAATCAATCAATGAAGCCTTCTACACAATTAAGCTTGGTTAAGCCGGATATTAACCTAATTGGTTTCTGCTTTGATGGTCATCATCTGCCATGCCGATAAGAGTTGGTTTTGGCGGTCATGGTTCGCCATCTTACACGATCTCCAGAGTCATCGATCACGTTTATGTTCTTGCTCCCATTGTGTCACGTGGCCAAGCAATCCAAATATTTATATCTTGTTCGTTCACTTTCTCTTTTCCCATGAGGTCTGCCAGTTGTCACTAAGTTTTCACGTTTGGTTTTCGTCAGAACGCGCCCAAAAAGAAACACTGTCTGCGTCCAATTTCTCAAATCAATTGACGGTTTTTAATTGTTTTTACAGGCCTGTCTCATTCGTTTTACACTCCGTCCATGGTATTGTTTGCATTTTCCTCAGAAATCACATTCTCGCTGCCTTTGAACGTTTCTCTTCGTGTCTGCTTATTGTCCGCATGTATATAACATTATAGGTTCTGTACAGCACTTCGACACTAATTTACTCATCGCAATTCTTCCATAAGATGTTATGACTGCTTTGAGATTGTTGTGCTGATTCACTTGTTTAAACAGTTTCGCATTTACGTGTGTGTTACAATGTGCTATTTCATTTCTTGGATACGACCATAATATATGTACTTTAACAACATTATTTTTCTCACTAAAATTGACAACTTTTTATTCATGAGCATGTTTTCAATCTTGCACAAGACTATATTTGCCACGGCGATTCTTGTTAAAAAGCATCTTACCGTCAGTTCAGTTCAAAATAAATGTACCGATTTACCTATTTAAAAATGTTCCCATTTATTTTAAGGTATTTCTTTCTTCTTGGAGATAACCATAATATGTATTTTCTTATATTTTAATTCTAACCCTAGTTATTCTTTACAGAAAGTCGCAGTCAACCCCATAATTTTTTTTGATGTGTGTGATTTCTTGGCAAGTTTACGTTCAGTAGTTTGCCATTGCTTTTCGAACAACCGGCACATATATCAATGCATGGAAATCAATGCAAGGCGGTCTGCTTCCAAATCGCCAGCAGTTGTGTTTCAAATGCAGTATGCGGGATTACGAGTTGCATTTAAAATAGCTTCCATGCATAGCCAGCATCCAATATGTTAAAGTTAGTTGCATATTCTTTACAGGATGTCGCAGTCAACACCAGCATTTTTTGCTGTTATGATCTCTTGGCAAGTTTACGCTCAGTAGTTTGTCATTGCTTTCTGAACGACCGGCACCCATACCATTTCATAAAAAACCGACGCAGTGTGGTCTGCTGCCAAATCGCCCGCAGCTGTATTTCGAACGCGGGTATGCGAGACTACGAACTATGTCCGCCACGGAGCTGGTCCAGTGTGTTCAATAACGTAATGTACCAACGGCTACAACTTCTGCTGGTACACTCTGACATACAGTACTTCGTGCGTCTCTTGGTGTAGTCCTCCACATTTGTACAGCCTCCTACATCTCGTTCAGGAGCGGATGTGAGGAGCCGATGTGAGACGCAGATGTGAGGCGCCGATGTGAAGCGCCGATGTGAGGCGCTGGTGTGAGGCGCAGATGTGAGGGGCTGACGTAAGGAGCCGATGTAAGGAGCCGATATGAGGTGCTGATGTGAAGTGCCGATGTGAAGCGCCGATGTAATGTTGTGACTAGACACTGCCCGCCGGCCGATGGTCATGTACCTGGGCTGGCAGATCGACCCAGCCTAAAACGGATACCAGAAAATGTTTTGGGAAGTAAAGGCGGCCGAAGTGATGCAGACCACATCATCCACCAAGACACGACTAGTGCATAAATAATATGGGGTTAGCGTGATACGTAACATCTGTAACAACCTCATGTCGTTTCTGCGCATCTTGGAATACCAGAGTAATTAAGTAACTAACAGCGATTGCCTCGAAGGAGCTAGTGAACGTAGAACAGTATTTACACCTATAAGAAAGTAAGATCGGGGGAGAGGAAGAGAGAGACATGAACGGCTACGTCAGTTGGCAGAGCACATGAAGATGATAATGTATTTTAACGTGCTTAAGACACGCTATTCGCCTGTTGATTTATATATATATATATATATATATATATATATATATATATATATATATATATATATATATATATATATATATATATATATATATAACATTTCTCCAATCAACTCTACTTTCATTTCTCCTCTTCTGTTTGATCTCTGCATCTGATTACCTAGTTTCTAGGAGAAGGCGACTTATGTATCCGTATATCCACATTTCGAAAGCGCCTATTCATCACCATCCGCCATAATTCATCTTCATCCATCAATCATTCTCCATCCAATGGCGTGTCATGTGTAGATCTCTATCCCTCCCCCTCCTCCCTTCAAACCGGCTCACCCCCATAACACTTTTGAAATTACTCTCTATCATAAGCCGAATGCCCTGCCTCTGTTTCTGCCTTGCGTAAATTATCTAACACATATTGAATACGAGGACTCGTGGACTTATTTCTATTCTGCATCCCCGATACGCCTCCCTTCATAGTTATCCTTTCCAGACATGCATGTCTTTTTTTACATACAAAACGTTTTCATTTTCCTCAATTGTATTTGTCTTAATAACCAATTTTCTCCAATATTCAGTTCTTGTTATACAGATCTTTTTTTGTGTTTGGTTGTTGTTTTTTACAATAAATGTGTAATACTCTTCTTTAACACTTATATTCAAAAATCGCATAGAAGCCTATTGTTCTTCAGTGTCTTTTCCAGGACATTGATTTTCTTGGCAATTTTGCGTCATTACTTACAGCGGTTTTAAGTTGGACTTAAACGTTGACATCTCGTTCTGAAGGCAGTGGCAGACTGAACGCAACGTTGCCTAGAAAATTAATCAGGGGTTGATGGCAACGTCCTGCGAAGGACATGCAACATTTACTTTGCCACTGCTTTCTGAATGAGAACTCTTCTAATTGTCTGTTCATTGCCCATGCCTCTGCTCTATATATATGGTTGAGTATATATAACATTTGGCTATTCTCATTTTACTCGTAAGTTACTTTTTAATGTTTAGATGTTAAGCTTTTCTTCAGATGGTTTTCATGTTTTTGTTGGCCACCAATGTCTTCTTCTTGACTTATTTTCACTATTTAACTGTTCATTTTCATTAAAAAGTGAATTGTTATAATCCATGCCATGTGGCGTTGGTGATCATTACTGTCCACAGACTCGTGCGCTGTCAATCATTTCTGATATTTACGTTTCTATATGCCAGGATGTCCAACTGTCCAAGCATCTTCTCACTTGATCTGCCCCTGCTTCTCCTGCCATCAAACGTTCCTGTTGTGACGACAGAATCCAGCTATCCGTTGCTCATGACATGCCCAAAGAACGCGAACTGTCTTCTGATGCGAGTAACCAGTTCTCTAAGTAAACTTCTTTCAAGATATCTTTACAGCTCTTTCTATCCATCAACGGTATTCTCATGATTCAAGTGTCAGCCTAGTGTTTCCCCTAGCCTCCCGACTCCACCTTTGAAAGCAATTCCGAACTGTCAAAACAAATGCGTGCCCTTTTCCTTCCATGTTGTCCAGTTTATCCCGATTGATACACAAATAACTACAGGCCAGCGTAGCCGTGAGGTTTATTCCTCTCGCGCTTAAGTCTCCAATCGGCTCCGTGGCGAAGGTGTTGCAGATGCAGTTCATACTCCCGCATACCGCGTTCGAAAGACAGCTACGTTGGTATTTTATGAAATGGTATGGGTTGACTGCTATGTCCTGTAAAGGACATGCAACTAACTTCTAAGCTCTGATGGCGGAGTAGTTGGTTCATTCCGGACTCCAGTCTGTTGGACTCCAACGATGACCTCTTTCAGAAAGCATTGCCAAGCTAATTATTAAAAGTAACACTGCCTGGAAAATCAACCGTGTTATGACTGGGACGTCCTACAACAGACATGCAACATTTAAACACAAATAACTAGGTCCACAGAGAAGCCACACGACAACAACTGAACGGAGTGGTAGCAACATGCTACAAGTAAAATCACGCTAGACTGACGATGCATGCTAGGCACTGGGCTGTATGAAAGAAACATAACCATAAAATGTTACCCCCCCAAAAAAAAAATCGTAATAGATTAGTGAGGCATGCTAGTCGTAGGAATGAATGGCATATAAACATGAAATCTTACAGAAAACCATAATATATTCATGATGCATGCTAGGCATAGGATTGTTTGAATCGTAACAATGAACTGTTACAGAAGACAGCTAGTAATATACAGTTCAAAATGTCTGAGCCGATAAAGAGAAAATTCAAAACAATGCATTCCCTTAGTTAATTTAAACACAGAAGACACAAACAAGATGTTGCACGATTTATTGCCTGACATATTTCGCGGCATGTCGTCTGTTGCATACTGCAGAGTTCCACATTCGAATAATACGTGTGACTGTGTGCTTTAGTTGTTTCAGCTAAAGTATTATTCATTCATTCACTTCATACGATGTTAACTCTGCAGTATGCACCTGACGAGATGCAGCGAAATATGCCAGGCAATAAATCGCGCGACATATTTGTCGTGGCTTTTGTGTTTACAGTAAAGAGAACAGCCACGACACACATCTGCTGCACTCGTTCTGCTTAATAATGCCAACATATCGTATGAAATAGGTAACTAGATGCCTTTATCTAAGCTATATTCGCGTGTGCGTGTGTGGGTGCATGCGTGCTTGTGTGTGAGACGTTCTGTGTGAATATTTATGCGTGCGTGCGTGCGTGGTGTGTGTGTTAGTTCACCATAGCCTGAGCATACTGTAGCATAGGATGAAATCTACCTTGGAAGCAGACAGCGATGGAAAATACACAACGCTCATGTTTCATTCTTGAAAGGACGTCAATACAGAAAATAAAAAAAATTCACGTGTAAATGATATTGGATGTATATTTGATACATTGAACGGGCGTCTACACAGAAAATAAATAATTCACATGCAAATGATGTTGGCTATTATATTTGTAACATATGTGCCTCTAATATTATATAATGGACACACATATATTATATAACTACACCACGGCTCGAGGACTTCCCTGACAGTTGCTTTACGTTACTGGCTATGACGGGGACTCGACAGCGGGCGACACGAAATAGAAGAAGGGGGCGGAGAAAACGCAACTAAGACTTGACAATGTGTATCCGGACATAAAGTTAGCGGCGAAAGATGCACAACTTTTCTTGCATATTGGTTGTACGAGCCACGTGGCACAGTGATTAGTTCGCTTGCTGTGCAATGTAGTGGGTACAACTGGGAGTAGGTTATCTTTAAAATGGAGATTCGTAGTGGCGCTGTGCATGCACGTGTGCTGAAAAATAGGTTAAAGTTAGCTGCATATCCTTTACAGGACATCGCAGTCAACCACATCTTGTATTGGCTATTTGTGATCTCTTGGCTAGTTTTCGCTCAGTAGTTTGCAACTGCTTTCTGAACGACCGGCACCCATACCATTTTATAAAAAAAAACTCATCGCACGGCGGTCTGCTGCTAAATCGCCCGTAGCTGATAACAACAAGCGTTGATTTTCGAGAATTCGCTAGACGGTGACGCGGTCATCTACACAGATGGGGCGGTCGTCCGACATGTGAGAAGCTCATGGGCCTTTACAGCTCGGGCCGGAGGGAGAATTGTGAAGGAGGACTCTGGTGCTTTCACTGAAACCACAAGTAGCCTGACCATGGAAGTCATGGCAGTAAGTAAAGCAATAACATGGCTCGAGACACAGACATTCACTAGGGCTTGTTTCCTTAGCGACTCAATGAACATGATCAAGAGGATAGAGGAGGGGTCGATCCGAAGAGAATGGTTGCTGCCTCTGAAGCGGTCTCGGCTGGCAAAGATTAGTTTCATCTTCGTGCCAGGTCATGCGGGAGTACAAGGAAATGAGCGGGCTGACAAGCTCTGTGGAGGGCGGACGCGCCATGGACCAGGCTGACATTCTGAATGCTCTACGAGAAGTGAGACTTTTGCGAGAACCAAGTGATGACTGTGAATCTACAACAATGGCCAGACTGCGGGAGCAGCAAATTAAAAGAGGGGTGGCCAAACAAGAACACTATGCAGGAAGCCAAAGAAGATTGATAACCCAACACAGAACTGGCGTCGTTAGCCGCTACACGCTGCGGGATTTGCTGAGGAGGGGATCCGAGCACTTATGGACTGAATGGTTCGATGTGCAACGAGGATGATCTGTCGACTAACTAACTAACTAACATAGGGCTAACACTAAGTACCCAATAAACCTCAAGGCGCTTACAATGGTCCTTTGCATTTTTTTTTTAAATTTTAACTTAATGGTCAGGAGCCCAGCATTAATAGGGATAGACCCAAGATTTCAAATTAGGTGTTAAATAATTTTCAGAAATGGCTATAATGTATCTGGACAGGAAAAGATAGTGAGAAGAAGACACGGTCGTTGCTTTTCATTATGTCTTGGCCAAGGAAATGTAAATGACTTAACATGTCACGCCCCAAAGACAGCCTGTAACGTGGGATTACTTATACCCTTCACCATTTTCGGTCCCCGAAAGTTGTCATTTAACTCTTTCTATCCCAGGCAGCTGTTACATAAAGCTATAAGTGTTCGGATATCATCATCACGCAGCAGGCCCTGGCAGAACATCGCTCCCCATCCCTTGTCAGTTCACCTGCCTGACGGACTTTCATACATAAAGTGACCTCAATTTCCAGTCCGACTTTGTGCTGGTTGACCGCTGTCTCTTCACCCAGTTACCGTGCTTTCCAACAATGTTCTTTCAAAACCACTCTGGCGACTAATTTGTCCAAAGTATCAGTTTCCTAGACACGATACTATTTTATAAACATGTTTTCTTTTATGATCAGATCTAGTAGAATGCCTGTATTTTTCTCCTTCTTGGTCCTCGATATTCTTAGAACCTTTCTGTGACATTTACGTTCAAAAGATCCACTTTTCTTCTTCAGTGATTTGCGAAGTAGTTTATCGGTGGTTTGTCAAAAGCTCGCAATACAGTTTAACTTTTGCATTGCTTTGGCTAGTCTATCGTAATACAGTTTAACCTCTCCATTGCTTTGGCTAGTCTATCGTAATACAGTTTAACCTCTGCGTTGCTTTGGCTAGTCTATCGTAATACAGTTTAACCTCTCCATTCCTTTGACTAGTTTATCGTAATACAATTTAACCTCTCCATTGCTTTGGCTAGTCTATCGTAATACAGTTTAACCTCTCCATTGCTTTGGCTAGTCTATCGTAATACAGTTTAACCTCTGCGTTGCTTTGGCTAGTCTATCGTAATACGGATTAACCTCTCCATTGCTTTGACTAGTCTATCGTAAAACAGTTTAACCTCTCCATTGCTTTGGCTAGTCTATCGTAATACAGTTTAACCTCTCCATTGCTTTGGCTAGTGTTTCGTAATACAGTTTAACCTCTCCATTGCTTTGGCTAGTCTATCGTAATACAGTTTAACCTCTGCATTGCTTTGGCTAGTCTATCGTAATACAGTTTAACCTCTCCATTGCTTTGGTTAGACTTTCTAGTACAGTTTAAATTCCGCATTGCGTTGTCTAGTCTACCGCTGACGTCCTTTGAAGTCCCTGCTGTTGAGCCGAGATACTCAAAGTGTAAGTCATCTTTAATTTCTTTATTGCTGAATGTGATTTTTGGTTGAAATGTTTTGTCCGTAGGCATTATTTTGTAACTAAATATAAAGAACTTAAAATAAAAAAGAATAACAATAACGTAAAGCAAGTGAGGTGAAGTACGAATTACGGTAGAGTGGGCTAATGTAATAACTGGCGGACAAAAGCAGTTTCCAGGAATGCACATTATTATTGAGAAACCGATTAACGTATGCAGCATTGCTTAGTACATAATAAGTTACGATGTTTTCACTTCTACAAAAGAAGATACACATATATCATCCACTGTTATAGTATTATAGTATCCACAAATCTCTTCTTCAGTTCAAACTAATTTCTTCGAGCCCACATTGTGGTGACAGAAAATGTAATGTAGCTTGAAGCATACTAGTGCTATGTATTCCTCAACTTCTCTAGCCCCCCCCCCCTCCCCCCCCCCCCCCCCCCCCCAAATAAGAAAACTCCCCAAACGTGCGAACTAAGATATATAAAAAATGGTATGAAACAGTCGCGTCGGGAGATACAGCGAGATCGTGAAGCAAGACGAGATCGTGAAGCAAGAAGTATAATGACGGCAGACTTCAATTATTATCATCCCGGCATCCCTTTCACTGATGGTTTGTGACAAGATAATTTTCCCCCATGTTTGAGGAATAAAAGCCGTTTGCCCTATCAGTCGCCGCCTAGTATACAGATGAATCCCAAGAATGGAACACGCTCCCTGCTTTGTGTAAGGCGTAAATGCTAACTCCCTCGGGTACTAGTTCCGTTGGTTATTAATGTGAAAATAAACATTTATAAAATGGAAAACAAGCCAAAAAGACCAAGAGACGCGTTGGTCGATAAATGGATATTAGATGCGTGCGCCTAAGGGCTCTGGGTTGTTTGAATGACATGAAAGAGGTGACATGAGGTGATGGTGAGCACTAGAATATAGCAAGCAAATGTGCCGTCTGCGACCTGATAGACAGAGGGGAAGCAATACTCATTCAGACTGATAGACAGATAGCCAGACAGGCAGGAATAGAAAGGGAGGTACACGCACAGGCAGACAGAGAAAGAGAGAGAGAGAGAGAGAGAGAGAGAGAGAGAGAGAGAGAGAGAGAGAGAGAGAGAGAGAGAGATGTAGAGACAGAGAGACAAGCACACATAGATAGATAGACAGATTGACAAACAAGCAGGCATAGAGAGGGAGGCAGGCAGACAGGCAGGCAGGCAGGCAGGCAGGCAGACAGACAGACAGACAGACAGACAGACAGACAGACAGACAGACAGACAGACAGACAGACATTTATACAGTAGGTGAGTACGCAAGCAGCTAATTCGCTGCACGATAACACTTGAACCGAGAGACATTATCACGATAAAAGCAACATCGTGCTGGACCTGTGATGCATAAATCTTTATGAAATTGATTGATTGATTGATTTAGGAATCGACATCACAGCATTCGGGGCATTTCCATAAGTGCTCCGTCCTCTTTATGAATCTTTATGAAATTATTAAATACTACCAAAAACAGCTAGTAATATGCAGGTACACATTCTTCATCCAATGACTATTTACATTTACAGACAAGTCATGATAGGGCCTAGCTCTATTAGACATTGTCAATTTCTCGAGCCAGATAGTCTAGTGTAGATTGTCAATTTCTCGAGCCAGATAGTCTAGTGTAGACTGTCAATTTCTCGAGCCAGATAGCCTAGTGTGGATGCACATTTTCCAAGCTACATTCGTTTTATTTATAAATTCACAGGATCGCCTAGACACAGGAGCACCCCCCCCCCCCCCCCCCCCCCCCCCCCGGCATGGTTGGGGTTTACTGACGATAAAACAAATAAAATCTGTGGAGAAAACACTGCCAATTAGGCATACTCATAGCGTGTGTGTAATGCTGAATCGTGAATTGGTTGCATCCTTCGTCTTGCATGCCCGGGTAGCTTCTGAACTTGGAGAGGGAAACGAGATATCTGCAAAGCAGTCCCAGCGGAGATGGTAGTACGGTACCGGGTCGAGAGAAAAGTCAAAGTCTCTATCTCTCCTTTAAAAGTCGACAGGGTCGACTTCATTGCACCGTGTTTTATCTCATATGGCCCAGTCCCTTTCCGCAGCGTGGAAAGCGTCGCACAAAGCACGAACTCCGTAGCTCCAGCGACGACCCTCAGGAGTCTCTGAAAAATGCACTCGTGAACCGAAGGACGCGGTCTTGAATCGAACCCACAACCTTTGGAGCCTGAGTCGGATGGTTTGACCACTTCGCGAAGCGGAGACTCCCGTAAAATCACTTAAATGACCACAGGGTCGACTCCATTGCACCGTTTTTTTTAAATCCCATATGGCTCAATCTCCGCAGTGAACTGCCGAAAGCGTCGCACAAAGCACGAACTCCGTAGCTCCAGCCGCGACTTCCAGGAGTCTAAAAAAAATGCACTCGTGAATCCGAAGGACGCGGCCTGGAATCGAACCCACAACCTTCGGAACCGGAGTCGGACGACTTGACTACTTCGCCACGGAGACTCCCGAGATTACCTCTACTTCACTCCGATAGACGAAAACCCCGTTTCTGGGCTCAAACAACCCGAAAGCCATGCATGGGTATTAAGGGTTTAAATAAGGTCCTCGAGAGGATTGACCAACCAACCCACCAACGGACCAGGCCAATACACGAGCATATGAGTAGTTATATGGCAGCGGGAGTCGTGGCTGAGAGGCTACAGAAGATACTGGGTTAGATCTCGCTATAGAGCTGGGCATTTTCCCAAGAACACTGGTACCTGATATCATATGTTCTTTCTCTCGTGGGTAGCCTTCACGAATAAGAACAAAAAATAGGAAGTTATAGGGAAACGGAATTTAACAGCAAGTTATGCACGTTAACATCCTATAGCAGTTGGAAACTGCAAAGTGTAGGCCGTACAGCCGCTTCCCTGGCAAAGTTATTAGAAAATAAAGCCTACCTACAGGTAGATAACGCCTTTTGATGGAATCTGTCTAAAGCAGGGGTGGGCAAACTACGGCCCAGCAACTGATATTATGCGGCCCTCGAGGGCATTTAGAAATTTAAAAATTTTTACTTCGTTTTTTTAAGTTATTTTGTTGAAATACTTACTCCAGATTTCAAGAATATTTTCAAAACTTTCAAGCAGTTACATACATCTCATTAGAAATCAACAATTGTAGTGACAATGTAATCGCTTTATGTCTAACTTACAGCCATTGATAGATAATTTTTTTTTTAAATTATTATAACAAAAAGTTGTAAAATCTTGTTAACAAGTTAGTAAAAGATTTTGTCCATATTGTAAAATATAATGTATAAGAGTATAAGTAAAATAACATTACAATAATTAGTTATTTACACTGTTTAATAACCTATAAATAATTCATAATTACTTATTGTGATAGGTTGCTGTAAACAAAGTGGACATAATATGTATGCCCCCCCCCCCCAAAAAAAAAAAATAGCTTTACATTTGTCAATGTGGCCCTACGCACAAAACGTTTGCACACCCCTGGTCTAGATGAAGCAAATATTACACAGATGCACACCGAAGGCAGACACTGACCTTTGAGTTGCATAAGTAGGAGTGATGCATTCCCCTCTCGAAATAGGATCGAAGAAGAGGTCGTGTGGTCCATGTTGCGAACTGTGCAGTACTTATAATATTATAACCTACTACCCATTAAACCCTCTGTCTTCTTTACCGTTTTACCTCCCAATCGACTAAAATACTGAAGCCTCATTAGTGCTATTCTTTCGCGGGTGCTACGGGGATCGTGCAGTGAGCGGTGACCTCTCTTAGTGTGGATCTAAAGGGTTACACAGCGCGACGAGTATGGACTATGGTCACTGAATCCAATTCAAATATAGCACTGTTATGAACTCAGGGTACGCTCTCTCTCTCTCTCTCTCTCTCTCTCTCTCTCTCTCTCTCTCTCTCTCTCTCTCTCTCTCTCTCTCTCTCCCCTCCCTCCCCATTCTCTCTCCAGGCTCACATATCTATATTCCCAAAGCAATACCTGGCAACCCCGGCAGGCATGCTTTAATTATCATACACATCGACCGGTATGATAAGAGAAATGCTGAAGTAAAAACGGCCTTGCTAGCAAGATGTAACTGGCCGTCAGCTTGTATAAAAAATGACAGCAATTATGATTCTGATGGGGAAAAAACAATTACATTCGCGGTCTTTTGTGGTTATGAGGCAGTACAAAGATGTTGCTTTTTGTGTAGCTATGTGATATTAAAGTGGCCTATCACTACAGCAGCAGGAGAAAGTAAACATTGCTCGGGTTACTGAACACAGCAGGCACAATATATACAGCTAATAGCTGGGACAGACGCGTCCCTCTTTGAGTTTACTTAGTGTATTTACTACTAATGGCAACTTGCCGTCTTGACACACGATAGTTTGTTACATTGTGCTTTTTAAACAAAATGGCATAATAACTACAAGCCATTGTGGGGACCAGGAATGCCTCGGCTGAATTGTAGAGACCATGCGTTTCCCATGCAGCATGATCCCTATCTTGACCTGCCAAGTTTACTCCAGAGGAAAGGTAACACTAATACATCCGGAACAAGGCAAGATACAGAAGCTGCCGCATCAGCAAAGCAATACTATAACTGTCCACCTGGCGGAACTGCGACCCTAGACCAGTTGCCGACCAAGGCTTAGGGCTTAGTCTGCGCTGCCGTGACATGTAGTCTTTAAGTTGCATTTCCTGGCACTAGGATAAGGCTTGTACCTTCCCAATTGCGCTCCTTCGCCCAAAAACTTTGGCAAAATGAGGGGTGTCAGATGTGGTGAGCAAATTCGGCTCTAACTTAAAGCAGATAGTACGTTCTACAGTTATATGGTAGTTCTGTCATACCTGACTAAGATCTGACTCACATAATGTATTTATGGAATTGTATAACACTACAGGCCGGCACATGCGGCTCAGGGGCATGAATGTAGTTTCACAGACCCACATACCTAATTCGAAAACAGCCGCAGGCGATTTAGAAGGCAAATCTCTTTGAGTTGATTTTTATACTGTTGTGAGAGTCTGGCCTTGAGAAAGCAATGGCAAACTACTGAGAGCGAAATTGTCGAACTTTTTAGTTTATTTTTTGGCGTTCGCTTGGTTTGAACTCGAGCGTAGTAAACACACATATTAATACCGCCCTCATGTGAGACTGTGACACATATGCACTGCCACTAACAGTTTATACTACTTGTGTATGCACTGGTCTGATTTTGCGTGAGGTTTTTTTTTTTTTTTTTGGCATCCCTTATAGGACGTTGCAATCAACATCAGCGTTTTTCAGCTGCTGTTGATGTACTAGGCAAGATTATGCTCAGTAGTTTGCCATTGCTTTCATAGCGGCCGGCTCAAATACCCCGTAAATTACCAACGCGGCGAGAACCGCTAACCTTATTACTATTGTCCCACGCCATAAGACGAACAATCTTTGCATACCCTATTACTAGTGTCACTCGAAGTTTGGACAAACAATCTCTGTCACTCGCCTTTGGACAAACAATCTCTGACTTCTGAGGTACATGTAATTTATCTTTTCAAGTCAAGGACGCAAAGTCAACGATTAAGTCCAAATGACCGGCTTGTAGAACGGACCGACTACGCTGCACTCATCTGAGAAAGTTGAAGCGCGTTAAACTCTCCGCCGTGTAGACCCGTGTAGACCCCTGTACACTGATATAAATAAGAACGTTTATGACTCATGTTTATAAGCACCCAGCTATTATTGATTCCATGGAAATGCTTATCGATCATTACGGCTCAGTCTAATGCCCGCACTGAAGCTCGGCGGCATTAAGGTTTCAAGATGTCCTGTCCAGCGTCTTGATGGTGCACACTGAAAGGCTTGTTCCGGGTCATCTGATGTTGTCTACCCACATACAATGTCTCTAACAGAAAGCCTTATTCCGAGTCATCTGGTGATGTTGTCTACCCACATACAATGTCTCTACCAGAAAGGCTTGTTCCTGATCATCTGGTGATGTTGTCTACCCACATACAATGTCTCCAACAGAAAGCCTTATTCCGAGTCATCTGGTGATGTTGTCTACCCACATACAATGTCTCTACCAGAAAGGCTTGTTCCTGATCATCTGGTGATGTTGTCTACCCACATACAATGTCTCCAACAGAAAGCCTTATTCCGAGTCATCTGGTGATGTTGTCTACCCACATACAATGTCTCTACCAGAAAGGCTTGTTCCTGATCATCTGGTGATGTTGTCTACCCACATACAATGTCTCCAACAGAAAGCCTTATTCCGAGTCATCTGGTGATGTTTACCCACATACAATGTCTCTAACAGAAAGCCTTATTCCGGGTCACCTGGTGATGTTGTCTACCCACATACAATGTCTCTTCCAGAAAGGCTTATTTCGGGTCATCTGGTGATGTTTAACCACATACAATGTCTCTACCAGAAAGGCTTGTTCCTGATCATCTGGTGATGTTGCTTACCCACATACAATGTCTCTAACAGAAAGCCTTATTCCGGGTCATCTGGTGATGTTTACCCACATACAATGTCTCTAGTTCTTGCAGGCGTGCCCTCCAATCTTCCCCTCGCCAAATCGTTCAAATAGTTTAAACAGGAAAGCTACAAACACTATGTTGCACGATTTATGGCCTGACATATTTCTCTGCATCTCATTATGTGCATATTGGAGTTATATATCATATGAGTGGGGGGGGGGGGATGAATAATACTTAAGCTGAACACATTAAAACACATAATCACGGGTATTATTCCAACTGGTTCAGCTTAAGTATTATTCGTTTATTCACTTCATATTATATATAATCCTGTTATATACACCAGACGAGATGCAGCGAAACATGCCAGGCAATAAATCGTGCAACATATTGCCTGTGGCTTATGTGTTTAAACTGAATTTAAAAAACAGCAATGAGAATACCTTGAATAAAGTTAAAAACATCCTTTGAAAAGCAAAATGTCCTGTGCTTTCTAACACATGCTTCAGTCACAACAGCACACACAACTCGGATCAACCAACTTCTCCGCCATGTCTCGCTCGCCACAGCCATCACTGGATACATTAGTGCTACAACGTGTGAAGAAAAAAATAAAACCTTAACCGCATCGATCCTAACCTAAAAGAAATCAATGAGAAACAATGCTAGCCCGCCGTACAAGCAGTCCTGCCCTGTACACGACCACAGAAGCATGTGTGTGATGGAATTCTCGGCCTCTACAGACCTGGCAGCGCAAGTTAGTTGTAGACAAACATGTCCGAAATCATGACTATACTACACTGCATCAATGCTCGAGTCCAGGGTGCACACTGGTTAGAGCGCTTGCCTCTCGAAACATTATTCCGAGATTCAACCCCAATAGTTTTTTTTTTTTTCCTTTCGCTCGTTTTGCACTCAAGCGTAGTCCATTCTTACACGTGCTACTACTTACAGTGACCGGACTAATTTTTGCGTGTGGATTAGTTTTTCCTACCACCGGTATCCATCACCACCAGAGAAACACCCACTCCGACTTCAGAGGTACCTGTAAAATTACGTCCCCAAGTCAAAGGGACGAGAAGTCACCATTTTAGTCCCAACCGACCGGTGTAGGGGCTGTGCCCACAACCTCGATATCAGCACACCGGATGTTTAAGACACGATTGTTTGTGCCGACCAGCAGGGCTCTGGGTGGACCCAAGATCATAACACTGGCATTAGTTTGCTTTGTCTCCCGCATTCATATAACAGAATCCATGCTATAACTATCCTATTGTTGGTAGCTTTACTTTTAAAAAAGACTTTTTGACACGGCATCGGCCACAGGAGGTTTGAGCTGTGCGATTTGCAAATGTCCAGGGATCTGTATACACAGTAGATATCTCATGTTTCCGCCCTTATCTAAGAAGCCATGCATGCATTTGATCCACTTCTCCAAGACTGTAGTAAAACATCCCCAGGTTCGTTATTCGGTTAACATGGCCGATAACTGGAAAGGGACACAGCTCTTCTCCAGCTACAGACTTAGGGCCTCCGACATCAATATACAGACAGCTAAATTAGAACGTGAGATCCATTATAGCTTACCTTCACCGGGGAGACGGAACTGGATGATAAATAAGGAAAAAGGTTTGGGAACAAGTTGAATAGAACGGTTTTCATAGCGTTAGACTCGTGCACAAAGAGAGAGAGAGAGAGAGAGAGAGAGAGAGAGAGAGAGAGAGAGAGAGAGAGAGAGTGTGTGTGTGTGTGTTGTACGTGCGAGGAGAGAGAGAGAGAGAGAGATAGAGAGAGAGAGAGAGAGGGGGGAGAGAGAGAGAGGGGGGAGAGCGAGATGGGGCGAAAGAGAGCAGACAGACAGACTATTGCACACAGAGAGAAATACATGCACAGAGAAATAGAGAGCGAGAGAGGTTCAACACACACACACAAACACACACATAAACACACACACAAGGACGTATACACAGTGAGACTTGTGCATATAGAGAGATACGCATGCACACACACACACACACACACACACACACACACACACACACAGAGCCAGTCAGCCGGAGACCTGGACAAACTAAGGCACCAAGAAAGAAAAAATCACAATATAATAAACTGGCAAGGCCTGCTGACGTCCAATGCCAGAAAACGAAGCTACAGCCATCCCACTGTTTATAACTGTTCTCCCAATGTTAATCCCTACAGAGTAATAATCACAGTTTCATCGCGGTGTCTGCAGCCGTCAACGTGCTCAGTCTCACTGATTAATGACTACAAGATAATTAATCCCACTGCATGTACTGCCGATAAAGGCTAACTGCTGCAACGTCCTGTATTTTTCGTAATTGTATTTCGGAATTCTGTTCTGAAAAGCTGTATTACTTTGTGTTATTTTATATTGTATTTGTGGTAATAAGTGCTAGGCTTTCATATATTCTAGGTATCACAAGATAGTATCACAGCCTGGGATTATTAGATAAGTAGCAACAATATCTTTTTAAAATTTTTATTTTCTCTTTATTGTTTCATTTTTCCCCTCACCTTTTCATTCCTCTCTTGCCGTTCTTATGCCTTAATGTAGTCACCGGAGGGTCTTCTCTGTGATTATATGTTGTGTTTTGTGTATGTATTTCTGTGCCGATAAAGGCTAATTGCTGCAACGTCCTGTATTTTTCGTAATTGTATTTCGGAATTCTGTTCTGTTGCATTACTTTGTGTTATTTTATATTGTTTACATATATTCTAGGTCACTACTTAATGATTTCATCTACTTCTGTTCTGTATCCCACATTGAAGCTAAGAGCATCATGCAACTCACCTTAAGCCCTTTTTGTTTCTATCTCCTTAAGGTCTTTTTTTTATGTTGCTTGTCCTTCACAGTACGTTGCGATTAATCCGAACACCAAAGTGGTTTACCAAACAGTTTTACGTTCAGTAGACCCTGCTTTCTGTAAGACACGTCAACGTTAAGTCCAATTAACCGGTGTAGGGAATGAACCCGCGTAACCCCGCCCTCAGCGCATCGGCAGTTTCAGCGCAAGCAATTGCATGAATCCCCGTGGTCAAACAGACCTCTAAAGGATCTGTCACTGTCAAACTGTCATTTACTGCCAATACAGTACCTTGCGGTGTATGGCAAAGAGGGGGGGGGGGGGCGTTGAGCCTGAGGAATTAAGGCCGCCAGGCTAGTGCAGTCGCCGCGAAGTGTACAGGTTAGGGATTTCTTTTTGCCTCCGACAGAAGAAAAAAAAAACACGCCACACATTACCGAGGATTCGAACCGGGTCTCCCGAAGGAGAATCCGGCAATAGAGCCACTCGGCCAGCCGCTCCTCTAAGGGGGCATTAACCTTATTATTCATCTTTGCGTCTAATTCTCTTCCGCGAGTGTTTTTATGACTATCTCTATTTCCGTTGGCCCTGTCAGTTATAGGCAAAGGGCATTCTAATTAAAACTATTATCAGGTTTTCTCAATGCGTGTCCTATCCAGCGTCGGTGTCTTTTTGACACGTCTTCATTCCCTGGTTATTTGTTTGGTTCTCTAATGAGCTCCGATTTGGTGATTCTGCCGTCATTGTATTGCTTCTATGGCAGCAATTAAGTTAGTTATCAGTTATCAGTTATCAGTTGGGGTATCTTCGTTGCACTCCGGACATGTCCATAGGTGCTCAGATCCTCCCCCCAGCATATGCATCAGCGTCCGGTGGCTAATAGTGCCAGTTCTGTGTTGGTTGACGAGGCGCTTTGTTTTCCCGATGTACTTCTCGCGTCTGGCTGTGCCGATTCTTACTCCCAGGTCTTTCATCCTGGAAAGCGATGTGGAATCACTGGCGTCAAAATCCTCTGTTCTCGCCATATCTTTAAGGGCGTTAATGACATCGGCACGATCCATGGGCTGGCCATCTACAGGGGGTGCAAAGCCAGCCAATTTATCAGCTCGTTCATTTCCCTCGACTCCCGCATGTCCCGGGACGAAGATGAAGGTGACTTTGCGGACAACAGACTTCCGCAGCGACTCAGTCCACTGTCTACGTACAGATCCAGCTTCGACCTTCTGAATCATGCTCATTGAATCACTTAGTACACACACGTTGGTATAATGCTGTGATTCCAGCCATATGAAAGCCTGTGTAACTGCCATCACCTCCATCGTCATGCTGCTCGTGGTCATAGAGTGGGCACCACTGGATTCTTGGACGGTTCGGCCCGCTGAACGGGCTGTAAATGCCCACGCACTTCTCTGCTGCTTTACAACAGATCCATCTGTATAGATGAGCACTTCGGGGCTATCTGAGTGATCATAGATGAGCGCGTTAACCTCTGCATTGACAGCGGCAGGGTTCTGCTCTCTGCACCGTCTGTCGAGTGTGATAATGCAGGAGAAGGTACACTTAAAAGCTGGAGGCACCGGCACCCATTCCTTGCCGGGGTTGATACTGGTAAGACTGCAGACCTGTCCGACGACATCTTCCGCCCGACCCATCCATGATTTGCCCCTCTTTAGCCTGTCACCCTTTTCTCTGAATACAGCGTCATGCAGAGGGTGCTGCTCATCTGCACTTATTTTTAAGTATGCACGAGCTCTCCAGATCTTGATCCTGTGTTCCATTGTCGGGAAGTCAAGGAGGTATCTCATTGCTACACAGCTGGTGTCTCTCGTGCAGCCCAAAATGATGCGCATGGCTTCGTTTTGTACCTTTTCAAGTCTTCCAATCTGTGTAGGGCTGACAGTGAGGATGGCCAGGGCATACTCGATGCGTGAAAGCACAAGTCCTTGGAACAGAAGTAATAGCAGTCTTTGCTCGATATTGGCAGTCGCCATGACTCTCATTGCTGCCAAACCTTTTCGAGCCTTCGTTATGACATAGTCGACATGATCTTTGAAGGACAGGCTACGATCAAGCCTCACGCCAAGATATGTCATTGACTGGGTTCTACTCAGAATGCTCCCATCCATTCTAACTGCCGGCAGGTCTGTTTTCACAATATGGTTGTTTAGTGAGAACCATGTAACCGTTGCCTTTGCAGGGTTGACAAGGGCATCGGCATCAGCACACCATGAGGAAATTCGATCTAGTTCGCCCTGCATATAGTTGGCAACCGCCTGTCTATCTCGACCCTGTCGATACACGAGGATGTCGTCAACGAATGATAGAGTCCTACCCCTCCCATCCAACTGTTGTTCAGTGATCGGCACCGTATACAATTAAGGAATGTATGTAGTTCATCACTAATTTGCTTTGGTCGTTCTCTATGTTTCAGATCCACACACTTGTACAAATTTAACGTTAGAATTAAATATTCTAAGTTTGGTCCTACGTTTCACTACTTGACCTCCACAACTGTCCTAGATCTATGAAAGCTCATTTTGCTGTTTGTATTTGTATTTTAATATTTCTATTTGTTCTCCTACCTGTGTCTACGTTGCTAACTACATAGGTAAGATTCCATCTATTTGTTCTCCTATCTGTGTCTACACAGCTAACTAAATAGGTAAGATTCCATCTATTAAAGTGGGTATTATGATTTGTCCATGACCAATTCACTTCCTCGCAATCATTCCTTCCAAGACAATTTTGACGATCTTCCTGCTCCCATTTCATGATAGTGGTCAGACGCTCCCCTGTCGGCCAGCGGTGATGGGCACACACTAACACGGTGGTTCTCAACCTTTTTTGGCCCTTGCCTCCCTTTACCATATGTTCAGAACGTCATTCCTCCCCCACCCCCCTTTTCGAATTTCCTCCCTATAAATCCCCCCACCCCTTTACGAAATTCCTCCCTATAAATCCCCCCCCCCCCACCCTTACACAGTATACATAAAAATGGGAGCTAAATAACACATACTAGAACAAGTCTAGACATCTACATAAAACGTGATTTGCGGGTCTACTTACGTTATAAAACGAATTTCATTAGGGCTAGAAGTACAGAACCGTAAAATTTAGAGGGAAAAACAATATCAAGTAACTTGTTGTTGTATTGATGCGATGTTGAAATAATCTTAATTCCCCCCCCCCCCCATGGGAACCCCAAAATTCCCCCCTTAGGGGGAGGGGGGAATTCCCCACCTGTTGAGAAATACCTAGAGACACGCATATATTGACGATTGTGTTAAGCTAGTGAAGCAACTAATCATTCGTGTTCACAATGAAGGTTGACTGCAGTGGATCTCCAAACACCGTGTGTCTCTCACCTCGGTGATGGGTTGTGACAGACCGCAAAACGAATGAACAGACAGGCTTGCCAGCTTCGTCGATGTGGCGAGCGGACGCGCAATGGATCAGGCTGACATCCTGAATGCCCTCAGGGGAAGCAGGACAAGTAAATAACTTAAAGGATGGGTATGATTCTGTCACTTTAACCAAACTGCAAGAACATCAAGTCAAACTGGGTCAAGCTAGACAAGAGCGCCATGTGGGAAACCAAAGAAGAATAGTTTACAACACAGAACTGGTGTTGTCAGTCGCTACACGCTGGGCGGGATAGTGAGGGGAGGTGCTGGGCAGTTATGGACTAATATTTCGATGTGCCATGAGAATGATCTGTTGATTAAGTAACTAAGACTGCTGTCCGTCCATCTATTAATGTTATCTTCTCATTGGTATCCTGTCAACATTTTATTTCCACTCACCTTCGGCTCTAGTATTGGAGTGTTATCTATACGCTCGTCGTGACGTTGAATGTGGCTAAAATATAATGCTTTATACCAGTACCCTGGGAAGGTTAACCCGGTCAACAAATGCCCGCAGAAGTCGGATGTGTCGGCCTAAAGGCGCAAGTACAGTAGCTCTGCTGTAAACAGGCACAACGCAATTACGTCTGGGGAAAAAACCACTCCGGTTGAACATAGAAGAAGAAGAGCTACTATTACTACTAGTACACTCAGCTCATACTATCTGGCAATTAATAATCACATGAGACGCTGAGGTGTTTCCAAGGCACCAGGGCTGAGTTCTATACTGGTGATGCGTCCTCGCCGAGCGTCCTGGGCAACAGGTCCCTTCGGGGTCCTGGCTGAAGTCAGTAGGATCGTTGATTCCTCCGAAGTCGGAGAGTGTCTGCCTACACGGCGAGGAACCACCAGTCTGCACACCAATAAGTCAGACATGGGACAACGGATACTCACGCACACCTCAAGTTCTGTATGATATCACACTGATGTTGGACAACAGGATGTCTTCATCCGACATACAGGACTTCACGCTGGAGTTCACAGCCAGCGAACACAAGCAAGCAAGGATATCCTGATGTTTCAGAAACGTATTGTATACAACTTGTACTGTATCCCAGACCAAGGACATGTATGTAATAACTCGACCTATGAATACTACTTCTACTACACTGATGACGCTGATGCTACCGGCATCGTCACCGCCGCCCACGCCGCTACTACTACTACTACTACTACTACTACTACTACTACTACTACTACTACTACGACTGCTGCTGCTACTACTACTAATACTACTAATGACACTACTACTACTACTGCTACTACTACTACTACTACTACTACTACTACTGCTGCTGCTACTACTACTACTTCTACTACTACTACTACTACTACTACTACTACTACTACTACTACTACTACTACTACTACTACTACTACTACTACTACTGCTACTTCTACTGCTACTGTTACTACTGATGTTATCACACCTAATACTTCTGCTTCTACTATTACTACTACTATTACTACTACAATTACTATTACTACTCCTATTACTACTACCACTACTAAAACCATTACTACTAATATCACTACTAACATTACTACTACTGCTACTATTACCACTAATAATCTTCCTCCTACTCCTGCTCCTGCAATCTATTACTACTAATTCTACTATTATTACTACTACTTCTATTACTACTACCACGATCATCACTACCACCACAGCTACTACTACTGCTATTCTTGCGTCTACTAATACTACCGCCAGCACTACTGCTACTACTACTAATTACTACTACTACTACTAATAC
The DNA here is from genome assembly GCA_014155875.1 of Cepaea nemoralis. Classification (NCBI taxonomy): domain Eukaryota; kingdom Metazoa; phylum Mollusca; class Gastropoda; order Stylommatophora; family Helicidae; genus Cepaea; species Cepaea nemoralis. The sequence continues at coordinate 41,158 of JACEFZ010024755.1, forward strand.
TGATACTACTACAACTACTACTACTACAACAACAACAACAACAACTACTACTATTACAACAGCTATTATTAATGCTGGCGTAACTACACCTATTACTACACCTATACGTATACCTATTACAGAAACTACAACTTTTACTACTGCAACATCTACTATTACTACTGCTATTAATAGTACTAGTATTAATAGTGCTAATACTACCACTATATTAATAACAAAAACAATAATACATGACGTTATCCTCCTACGCTCCCAAGGTCACAAAAACACGTACAATACGACGCGTACACACAATATAGGTAGGTGATACAAATACCTGACTCCGCCTACAGAAGGCAGCTAATTCCGAAAAGAACAACAGTAACAGACAACTCTTGTTCCCTAGTAACTGAACAACAGTATTTAGGACAGCCGTGCGTACTCGTCACCTCCGGCTGTTTGGTTAGCTCACGAGCCACATCATAAATACAGCAGATTTGTGAAGGTGAAGGCCGTCGGAAACAGCCAGCGTGTAGGTACAAACAGTGCGTCCTTAACGTCCTTGCGCAATTTTAACCCATTCTGCGACTAGAGTTCCAGAATACATTTATTTCTCCCTCTGTTTTTCTCTACCGGATCTGTGGACGGTGTTCGGAACACAACTGTGGGCAATTATGCAGCATACCACCCTGCGGTGGTTTTCAAACAATGGTACGAGTGCTGGTCGTTCAAAAAGCAAAGACTTATCGTAAACTTGCCAAGAAATCACAAACAGCCAAAAAATGCTAGGGTTGACCCCGGCGTCCAGGAATTGCAACTAACCTAACCTGTTTTCCTCTAGCGGGCGCGTTTGTGTAATAGTTAGGAGGTTACGCTGATTTGATGGTCCTAACATTTCAAAGACCGATATTAAGTTCCCGATTCGAACTGTTTTCCTCTCCGTGGTAGCGTAGCTACGGGTTCGAATCAGCATGCGGCGGGTTGCAACAACTGACCTGGGCTTTCAGGTCGACCCAAACTACAATTGGTACTCGGAAATAAAAGTAAAAACGGCAGGCGATATACTCACCATATCAGCCACCGAGTGCCGATTGGTCTATACAAATATGCGTCCAGCACCATATATGTCCAATGAGCCAAAGACCTGTAAACAGGTCCTTTACTCTTAATGTATCCCCCTGGACAATGGGTTGGAGTTGTTGGCACTGAAATCCCTACAACCTACCAATGGAACGTTGCCAGCCGAGGCTTAATCTCAGCCAGTCTGCGTATGCTGTACTGAATCAAGCTGGCTTCTCGCGGACAAAGGTGCTAGAACAGTGGTTCTCAACCTTTTTCGGCCCGTGTTCCCCTTCACCATATTTTCAGAACGTCATCCCCCCCCCCTTGTATTTCCTACCTAAAAATCCCGCCCCCGCCCCTAAACAGTATACGTAATAATGGAAGCTAAATTTAATAGCACATACTAAAACAAGTCTAGACGTCCACATAAAACATGATTTGTGGGTCTACTTACTTTATAAATTGAATTTTAGAAGGGTGAGACATGCAGAACTGTACAGTATGAAGGGAAAAACAATATCAAGTAATTGGTTCTTGTATTAACGCGATCTTGAAATAATATTAATTCCCCCCCCCCCCCCCTGGAAACCCTAAAAATTGCCCCTGGGAACGCTAAAATTCCCCCCTGGGGGGGGGGGGGGGGGAATTCCCCACCAGTTGAGAACCACTGTGCTAGAATATGTGTGAGGGCACGAAGCACCGGGTGCACGAGGCTCTCCTCCCTGGGGAAGGGTGGCTTGGGGGCAGGCACATTTCGCAGGTATGGGGCAAGCACAAAGACAAGGCAAGGTCTCGATACATGGTTCGAATGCACAGCAGGAGAAAGACACCAGGTGTCATGATCCAGAGAGTGTCAGGGAGGTAAAGAGCCGAAACATTCAGCGAAGGGGGACACTTCTGACGATCACGTATATGTGACGGTCTCACGATGCCATCTCACATGACAGTATCTGGGTTTCAGGTATTTCACTGTCAACAATCTCCAACTGAATGCCCAGCGGGAAGCAGAGGAACAGGTTGTACTGTAGTTACTTTCTATTCATAAATCTTACACACTGGCCATCTGCTCCATTGGTAAGCTGGATTGTTGACGGTTCACATGAGCCGCTGTCTAATAATGTTTTTGTCTAACTGCTGTTGTAGATATTTTGATATCTCTTGGGGTATCATCCTTGCACTCCGGACAAGTCCATGGTTGCTCAGATCTTACCCCCTCACTTCCCTCAAGAAATGCTCAGCGTCCGGTGGCTATTTGTGTCAGTTCTGTGTCGGTTGACGAGGCTCCTCGTTCTATTTGTGTCTCTCGTATCTGACCGTGTCAATTCTTACTCCCAAGTCTCTCATTCTGCATAACAATGTCAATTCACTGACGTCAAATTCCTCGCTCTCAACATCTCTCTAAGGATGTTAATAACACCCATAGGCTGGCTATCTGCCGGGGATGCAGAGCCATCAAGTTTATCAGCTCGTTCATTCCCCTCTACTCACGCATGTCGCGGAACGATTGTAGATATTATCTTAGATTATCAAAAGATACAAATTTGTTTGTCATTTTCTATCAGTTAAAGATGGAACGAATCGGGAAGATGCTTTAGACGGCGGAAATGTTTCTTCTGAAGGAAATGTTGCCAATACATTGACGGTTAGAGTACCTATCAACACTTGCCCGGAGAAGGCTAACGGAAGTAAAACATTATACACACATATAAGAAAGAGGCAATCAAAATCCGTTGGTGCCTCATACTGAGAAGAAAGGAAGGAGACTGGGAAGATCAGCTTTAGGGGATACAAGAGGCAGACCGAGAGAAATTCTGCATTATGGTCTACTACAGTGGCATGAAGGAGTGCCGGCTATACAAATGATCCAGAAGTTCAAGGACCGATTTATGTTGCTGACTAAGTTAAGTTAAGTCAAGCGGTGAGACAAGCACTTCACAACGCAATATCTTTTTTTTTTTTTTAGCTAACAATGAAGAGGCCGGTTTCTCTGGCCGAGGGGTTACAACACTTTCTCCGTAATCCCGTTTATCACGCAGAGTCTCGTAGCGGGCGAGAGCTGGGAGCGGTTCGATCCCCGCTGGTGACTTGCGGGATAACTGAGCCGGCCGCTCAGAAAGCAATGGCAAACTACTGAGCGTAATCTTGCCAAGAAATCAACATACAGCTGAAAGATGCTGATGTTGACAGCGATGTCCTGTAAAGGATACACACACACACAAAAAAACAATGAAGAGACGAACGTAAAACAGCCAAATTAACATTTAATGACCGGTCTGTCATTACTTGGGGCCGATATATCAAAGAGTGTGATGGGTGGACACGAATCGAGGCTGTTATTTTTCTTTGTTTCTTTTCTTGTGTGTTTGGGGGGGAGGGGGGTTGTTTGTTCGCTACTACTTCTAGTGCCTGGACTGATTGTTATCTTGTTACCAAACTTGCTATTCCCCTCTCTCTCTCTCTCTCTCTCTCTCTCTCTCTCTCTCTCTCTCTCTCTCTCTCTCTCTCTCTCTCTCTCTCTCTCTCTCTCTCAAAACCGACTTATAAAGTTCAACAGTATATAAAAACTAAAATAGAAAACATAAAACTTGCAGCTAATATGAAGACCTATACGGACTTTTACAAGCTGACACAATAATGAGTATATGAATATGCAATTATTAATTTTTCGTCGCAGAACGCCGTCTCCGTGGTGAAGGGCTTACGAACGCAGTTCGTGATCTCGTATACCCGCGTTCGAAACACAGCTGCGCGCGATTTGGCAGCAGACCGCGTTGCGCTGGTTTTTTTACGTAAAATGGTATGGGTACCAGGTCGTTCAGACAGCAACAGCAAACTACTGAACGTAAACTTGCCAATACATCAACGGCAGCAAAAAATACTGGTGTTGACTGCAAACGTCCTGTAAAGCAGTGGTTCTCAAACTTTTTTGGCCCATGCACCCCTTCACCATATGTTCAGAATGCCATACCCCTCCACCCTCCTATTTCCTCCCTATAAATCCCCCTCCCCCTTACACAGTATAAATACAAATGGACGCTAAATTTAATAACACATACTAGAACAAGTCTATACGTCTACATAAAACGTGATTTGCGGGTCTACTTACGTTATAAAATGAATTTCAGAAGGGCGAGAAGGACAGAACTGTAAAATATGGAGGGAAAAACAACATCAAGTAATCAGTTCTTGTATTAACGCAATCTAGACATAATCTTAATTCTCCCCTGGAAACCCTAAAATGCCCCACCGGTTGAGAACCACTGCTGTAAAGGATATTTATTTTTTTTTTGCATATCCTTTACAGGACATCGCCGTCAACAGCAGCATCTTTCAGCTGTCTGTTGATTTCTTGGCAAGATTACGCTCAGTAGTTTGCCATTGCTTTCTGAGCGGCCGACTCAGTATCCCGCAAGTCACCAGTGGGGGTCGAACCGCTCCCAGTTCTCTCCCGCTACGATACTCTGCGTGATAAACGGGATTACGGAGAAAGTGTTGTAACCCCTCAGCCAGAGAGACCGGCCTGCAGAACGGAAATGTATATATCCAAGCAACACACACAAGTACAAGAAGACAATTAAGGCACACTGTAGATGCTAAACAATTCCTCCTAAATCGAAGCAATTACCGAGCTGTTAGATTCCGTGTTCTTTTTCCTGTGATGACTCTGAGTGTATCGGGAGTAATGATCTTAGTGTGGTGTATGTGTGCCATGCATATTCACACATTACCAAGATAAGCTGGCACGGCGCCTACGGTGTAGGGCGAGTACGTAACTGAACACGCGGCAATCACGGCAAGCATGTGACACACAACCAAAAACACGAAACCCATACCCACAAAACCACAACAAAACGCCTCAGATTGCAAGCTGGCACAGACTGCAGACACAATACGAAAGTTCGTGCATGTCTCTTACAAGACAAGTCAACCACGGCTTTCATTGACTGTCTGTTATGTTGTAGCCAATTTCACGCTCAGCAGTGTGCCGTGGTGTTCTGAACGGCCGACGCTCATAACTTTGTGAAGATCGCCACAAAGCGATCTGCTGCCACGCTGCCTGTGCCTGACTTCGAACCTAGTGTGTCGGAATTGTGAAACTGCGTTCACTAACCGTAAGTCACAGACGACGACTTAAACAATAACATACACCATTAGACAAGCAAGCAAGTCCCTTGCAGGACGGTTCTTTCTACCATGACATTAGGTTGCATTCCTCGCACCAGGACAAGGCTTGTACTCTCCCAATTGCTCTCCTCCACCCGAAGCTGCTGGCACAATGTAGGGTATCGGTTTGTTTTCTAGCGCCGCCCAACATTCGGCGTTAACAAAAGCAGGCAGTACCGTTTACCGTCATACATAGGGTAGCGCAGTCATATCTAAGACCTGACTACCACTGACAGTCTACAAGAAGCGAATATCAACGAAAACCGGCTCAAACCTGGCATCATGTCTCGGAACATGAAATACGTCGGCCACATTGAACGACACATCCTTAGAACGGCCACTCATGACATATTTCTCTCTTTGTTTGTCTGACAATTCCCATAATGTACTTTTTTCATAATTTACTTCTGAACCAGCCGCTCAATGTGTATAAAAGCAGCATCTGGTGCGTGTTGGGGACAGTTTTCATTGTCGAGAATGAATATTATATAATCTGTATGTGTTAGTCGTTAGTCGCGGTTTCAATTTCACGGCACAGGTCACCCCATAATGTCCCGTTCCTGTGCCAGTGAATATCACACAACATTCTTCTGACTGTCACATGTGAAAAGTGGGACATACCGCAGTGCCGATAAACCAACAGCATGCACAGGCATTCATGCATAAGGCCGCTGCCACATTGCCAACACAATAGTCCGCCACGAAAATTACAGTTCATGGTCGATGGACGCGGTAGTCACTAGAAGAAACCCAGCAGTTGCACACATATTACTGCATAATGTAAAAGCTAGTTCAGCATGAGTTATATGTTAATAATGAAGACACTGGCAACATATAGTACAATTTATGGCCAGGCATACTTCATTGTACATCGCCAGGTGCATGCTACAGAAATAGCTCACCATATGGTAAAGAAAGTGAACTGATTCAGCGCCAAACAAGTAGCAGTTTGAACCTAAACATGGTACACAATCAAATGACCAAGTAATATATTGTAACTTTCGTTCACTGAGGATTAAAATTGCGGAAGATACTACGAAACAAAACAAATAACACGATGGCCCTAGTATGGCGATGTATCGTCCTTCAGTCCAAAGGGAAGTATTATTTGACAATATATTATTCCTCGTCAATGAATCAGTTAATGAATCCTAAACAAGACATACTGTCACATGTTCAACTTGTAATGTTACCACAGTTGTAATATTTTACAGCCAGAAATGGAATTCAATTGGCCTTGAAAAGAAACTTGATTATATGGGCTTTCGCCGGTGACACTGTACTCCTGTCACACACACGTAATCAGACGAAAGATAAACACACGTGATCAGAGGTCACAACAAATAGGTCGAAATATTCACAGAGAAGAGACAAGATAATGGGATTAAACAAAGTAAACAGCCAAATCTCCTGTGGCGAAACTTCATTTAAAGAGATGGATGCACACCTATTTAGGCAGCGATGTAGACACAGACGGGGAAACAGGATAGAGATAGTTAAGGTAAGAGTACACAAGACAAGAGGAGCTTTCATGGCACTGGGAAGTGTGCGGAAGTCTACAGAAATGAAACTTAGCACTAAACTTAGAATGTTTAACTCCAACGTTAAACAACTGCTGCTAGTTGGATCAGAAACACCGGGAACGACTAAAAGAAGCACTAATAAACTAAAAGCATTGCATTAACTTGTGCCTGTGCATGATAGTGGGACTAAAATAGTACAACAAAACACCAGTGCCTGTGCATAATAGTGGAACTAAAATAGTACAACAAAACACCAGTGTCTGTGCATGATAGTGGGACGAAAATAGTACAACAAAACACCAGTGCCTGTGCATAATAGTGGGACTAAAATAGTACAACAAAACACCAGTGTCTGTGCATGATAGTGGGACTAAAATAGTACAACAAAAACCAGTGTCTGTGCACGATAGTGGGACTAAAATGGTACAACAAAACACCAATGTGGAGCTCATGGAGAGAAGTCAACAAATTCATGAGAATCGAGAGATGAGGAACGGACGCTGGCGTTGGGTGGGACACACAATGGGAAAACACGGAGCAGTGTAGAACTAGATATTCCCTTATCTGGAGTCCACGGGGCGAATGAACTATCATCATGTGACTGCCTGTAAGCGTGGGAGATCATGTTTTGCCATCTCACACGATCACCAGAGTCGTGGATCAGCTCAGTGTTCTTGTCTCGACCATACCAGGTGGCCAAGCCGTCCAGATATATACTTCTCTGCGCCCCCCCCCCTTTCTCTCTCCCTGTTTCTTTCCCTCTATCTTGCCAGTTGTCACCAAGTTCTCCAATGTATTTCTTCTCATAACAGTGACCACAAAATGCTTACTGTCTACGTCTAATTTCTCTAATCAGTTTACGGTTTTCATTTGTTTCTTGTAGGACTTGGTTAGTAAGTTATTCTTGTCTGTCCATGATATTCTTTGCATTTTCCCACAGAAACCGCATTTCCACAGCCATCAGATGTTTTTTTCGGCACATCGTCCACGCCTCACATCCACACAAAAGCACAGGTTCTATGTAGCACCTCAACACTCTTTTTCTCATTGCAAATGGCATCTTTTTATTGGTCAGTATGTTTTTCATCTTGCAAAAGGCTGCCTTCGCCATAGCGATTCTTGTTCTAATCTCTTCAAGGCATCTCTCATCAGATGTTATGACTGTTCCGAGATAATTGTACCGTTCACTTGTTTAAGAATATTCCCATTTACTTGTATATTACATTGTGATATTTCCTTCTTCCTAGTGACGACCATAATCTGTGCCTTCTTACAATTTAATTCTAACCCTAGCTGTTCACTGTGTGCAACAACCGCATCTACTAATTGCTGCAGATCCTGTTCATTGTGAACTATAAGAGACCTAAAAACACAAGGAGCAGAGAATTAAAGGCATGAATGAACAAACTGGGAACAACATGAACAGATCTGCAGGAGATATCAAAGGATTGAGGGAAAAAGTGCGTTGATTGAGGACCTATACTTATGCCCGACTGGGGATAAAGGGCAGAAAAAGACGAGGATCTTTAGTTGTAAAGAGAATATCGTGTCTTTTTTATTTCCATGCGTCTGGTTTACACGCGTGTGTCGTAACCGCTCCTGGCTATACGCAGCGAGATATGCCCGGCAATAAATTGTATAATATACTGATTGTATCTTCACTACTGACATTCAGAACGGTAAAACACCGTTTTGAATGTGTTGTATTATTGATGTTATGACCTCAGATGGAGATTACTCGCATGCCTTTAAGATAGCTCAACTTTTCAATATATCAGGAGAACAGTTGTGGAGACATTACACATCCCTGTCGCACAGCCCTGTTGATGTGCTTCAATATCAATTTGAAGCACACGAAGTCTTTCAATAATTTTCAGTAGGTGAAAATCTACGACTAAAACAATCCGTTTTCTTTGTAAGTCGAATGAAAACCCCTTCCCCCCCCCCCCCCCCCCCAATCATCCCCCATCCTATCCAAGTTATTGCTTTAAGGGCTTGAGTTCTACGTATTACCTTTCACTCCTTTATTCCGAGACAGTTATTATTACTAAAAATTTCTTTCTAAACTTCCAGAACTACATTATTCAAAAGAAAGATGTCAGACATCGTGGGCGTAACATAAGTGCACATAGGACACCGATACACAGCTATCAGCTAGACTCAGTAAGTTTTCAATTACAGCAACACACATTCAACATGTATCAATAACTACTAAGAAAGCACTTTACAACACAATCTTCCTACCAACTCTGTGCTACCAATGCCAAACCTGGACAATGACAGAAAAAGAGAAAAGAAAAATCACAACAACAGAAATGAGGTTTCTGAGAAGAATACTCAACGTATCAAGAAGAGATAAGATCAGAAATGAAGAAATCAGGACTAAAGTAGGGGTTAAAGCTGCTCTAGATTTTATTAGAAAGCAGCAAGTCAAATGGTTTGGCCATGCAAGTAGGCTACCAGTCAACAGCATGCCACAACAAGCAATGATGTACAGACCAGATGGAAACAGAGGAAGAGGCCGACCACGTAAACGTTGGATGAGGGAATAACAGAATCCATGGGAATGTCGATATACGAAGCCCATAACCGGGCACTCTCACGAAGTTTATACTTCACCTCGACACCGCAAGGTACAAGAGGAACATGATGAGATGAGATGATGAGACATTCAACACACTGGATACCTTGTGTAGACATGATTGAAACCACAACCAACAAAAATGGCGAGGAGAGAGAGAGAGAGAGAGAGAGAGAGAGAGAGAGAGGGGGGGGGGGAGAAAGTGAGGAAGCAGTTGCACCAGCTGTAGATGCAGAAAGATAGATAGATGCAGAAAGACAGATAGTTGCAGAAAGACAGACAGATTGGCAGCGGGCAAACAGACAGACAGATAAACAAGGCGTGGGGAATAAGGGCAAGGAAGGAACTACAAAAGGAAGGAAGGAAGGAAGGAAGGAAGGAAGGAAGGAAGGAAGGATGGAAGGAAGGAAGGAAGGGTGGGAGGGAGGAACCCTGAGAGGGTGGCAGAATAAAAGACAGATCTATGAAACAAAGAAAGACAGACTGAAAGACATAATCATATCACTGAAATGACCGCAGGGAACCCACAACCCCTCGATGTCCGAGTGTTATTATTTAAGCATGTATCACTGATGACAGAGCTGTCGTGGTTATGGGATGAGCAACACTCTGCCGACATAGATACAACAGCAGCTTTCACAAAATAGAAATCTGGACAGCCAGAAATAAAACAGAAATGTGTTTATATACGCCACATGGGCAATGATGCGAATTGGCATCGATTTTGCCCACAAGAGCTGCGTCTGGATCGTCTGGCAACATCCACGAGCAAACAGACAACGGTCGATACATGACTTTTCCTATGGGCCCTTTTTTGTCTCTTTTAAATCGTTCAGCTCCTGGGGTCTTCTTCGGAGGTATGTGACATGTATGTCGACAAGAGGTAGTGGTGTGACTTGAGATAATGTGTTGGAGATTGGCAGTGAAAACACGAATGAGCTGGTTTTACACTTGGCTGTAAAGTGTGTAGTAAAGCGAAGATGTTCAAGACTGACTATCTTGACTACAATAAATGCTTACTTAACAAGTTGCGTCAAAATTATCAAACCAATTCACAGTCCACTGGCGACATTTAGAGGTACCAAAATGGAAGCATCACAACTCAGGCATTCAAGTTTAATAGTACTGCCAGGTGAGTAGATATATTTTATGGTGCCAATTTCCCCTCCAGACAAACGAACGAACGAACGAAGTGTATTTTCAAAGGGTCAACAACTGACCACGCAGACCCATCTAACTTTCGGTTCTTCCAACCATTTATCTTTCGTGAATCAATTATCTATAGTGCATGTTACACTCACATAGAAAAAAAAAACATTGTCACATGACTGTTGATGAACATAAACAATGCATAATATGTTATGAGACAGGCAGGCAGCAGGTACAGACACACAACCACGCATACACACAGAGAAGACACTCACACATGTAAAGTAGAAGAAGAAGAAGAAGAAGAAGAAGAAGAAGAAGAAGAAGAAGAAGAAGAAGAAGAAGAAGAAGAAGAAGAAGAACAACAATCAACAACAACAACAACAACAGAGCATGAAGAAGAACCCGATATCGGTGTACACTCTGGACACACTTTGGAATCCTTATCTACACTCGAGGAGTATTTAACACAGACGGGACTCTCCCAACATAATACAAGGAGGAAGGGTTTGGAACACTAATGGACACTTTCGCAGTATGATAAATACCGTCCTTCAACTCAATCAATCAACAGACCGTGTTTGGGCTCCATCCAGTCCATGTTTAATTTCAAACTCCCATCAGCCATATGTTTATTCATGAGTCTCCATGCCAGCAATGTTGACATACTAAACCGTAAACGTAATGACCTGCCCTTAATTCAGCTGCCAGTAGTCTAGGTGCTTGTAAAGTTAGGATACCATCTCCAGCATTGATATACAACCCTCCACGACCCAGTCAAGTACATCGATCTCAGGTCCTTGAGATGTAATTAAACCAGAACAATGTAGCATTTAAGCAAATATTTTCTGCACTAAATTGGAAAAGCTCTCTCACTGTTTGCTTTTCATTGACAAACAAGATGGCCTAAGTGTATATTTATCTCAGTTCTGCCACAAAGTAAATAGTTTTAGTCTATTTGCAAAATCATTATTCAGTGGCTTGTCATATGTGGAACGTTTCCCTCTGTAACAGTCCTTTGAAATGTCATTCTATGATATTCCAGATGTCCCTGCTGATGTTGCCGTCATGAGTTAATTATCTACACATCCTGAATCCATCTAAGTCAGGGGTGGCCAACACGAGGCCCGCGGACCACATGTGGCCCGCCGGGAGTCATGTTGCGGCCCGCGGAGTGAGAAGCGATGATGTGATCGAAGCTGTAGCACTCTTGCTTGTTTACTTTAATTAAGAAAAAAAAACATTAGGTGCGTGGCCCGGCAGAAAATATTGGCCACCCCTGATCTAAGTGGTGGCCTTCCTTTTCTCTGCTTTCCCGGAAACTCCTCATTCTAGTCATCTTTTCCAGATTTTCATGAATTTGTAAGGGGCTGAAAATATTTTACTTTTTTCAATTTTATTACCCTTAATAACCAAGCTTCTTCGATATTAAACTTTTGTTGCATAGATCAGTTTGTTCACTTGTGCAATGAAATTTTCATAATTCTTCTATTTAAAAAGAATAACTCAAACCAATAAACATGACAGCATCAAGAAATATAACATAACAAGGCAATACAGGACCACCGTAAATGATGATATCAGAAAAGAAGTTAGTGTAATAAAAATTGTAGAATTGAAAACCAGAAGGTAAAATAGTGTGTGCCGGTCTCCATGGCAAAGGGCTTATGGACACGATTCGTAGGCCCGCTTACCTGTGTTCGAAACACAGCTGCGACCAATTTGGCAGAAGACCACGCTGCGCTGGATTTTTACGAAATGGTATGGGTGCCAGTCGTTCAGAAAGCAATGGCAAACTACTGAATATAAACTTGTCAAGACATCAACAACAGCAGTAAAACTCTGGTGTTGACAACGATGTCCTGTAAAAAGGAGATGCCAAAAAAAAAGCATAGTGTGTATGAGTATATCACTTACCCTAAACAAACAGTGCACCACAGAAAGCAACATCACCCTGGTGCAGTGAGTTAGTCAGTAAAACAGTGCACCACAGAAAGCAACATCACCCTGGTGCAGTGAGTTAGTCAGTAAAACAGTGCACCACAGAAAGCAACATCACCCTGGTGCAGTGAGTTAGACAGTAAAACAGTGCACCATAGAAAGCAACATCACCCTGGTGCAGTGAGTTAGTCAGAAAAACAGTGCACCACAGAAAGCAACATCACCCTGGTGCAGTGAGTTAGTCAGTAAAACAGTGCACCACAGAAAGCAACATCTCCTTGATGCAGTGAGTTAGTCAGTAAAACAGTGCACCACAGAAAGCAACATCACCCTGGTGCAGTGAGTTAGTCAGTAAAACAGTGCACCACAGAAAGCAACATCACCCTGGTGCAGTCAGTTAATCAGTAAAACAGTGCACCACAGAAAGCAACATCTCCTTGATGCAGTGAGTTAGTCAGTAAAACAGTGCACCACAGAAAGCAACATCACCCTGGTGCAGTGAGTTAGTCAGTAAAACAGTGCGCCACAGAAAGCAACATCACCCTGGTGCAGTGAGTTAGTCAGTAAAACAGTGCACCACAGAAAGCAACATCACCCTGGTGCAGTGAGTTAACCAGTAAAACAGTGCACCACAGAAAGCAACATCACCCTGGTGCAGTGAGTTAGTCAGTAAAACAGTGCACCACAGAAAGCAACATCACCCTGGTGCAGTGAGTTAGTCAGTAAAACAGTGCACCACAGAAAGCAACATCACCCTGATGCAGTGACTTAGTCAGTAAAACAGTGCACCACAGAAAGCAATATCACCCTGGTGCAGTCAGTTAGTCAGTGAAACAATGCACCACAGAAAGCAACATCACCCTGGTGCAGTGAGTTAGTCAGTAAAACAGTGCACCACAGAAAGCAACATCACCCTGGTGCAGTGAGTTAGTCAGTAAAACAGTGCACCACAGAAAGCAACATCACCCTGGTGCAGTGAGTTAACCAGTAAAACAGTGCACCACAGAAAGCAACATCACCCTGGTGCAGTGAGTTAGTCAGTAAAGCAGTGCACCACAGAAAGCAACATCACCCTGGTGCAGTGAGTTAATCAGTAAAACAGTGCACCACAGAAAGCAACATCTCCTTGATGCAGTGAGTTAGTCAGTAAAACAGTGCACCACAGAAAGCAACATCACCCTGGTGCAGTGAGTTAACCAGTAAAACAGTGCACCACAGAAAGCAACATCACCCTGGTGCAGTGAGTTAGTCAGTAAAACAGTGCACCACAGAAAGCAACATCACCCTCGTGCAGTGAGTTAGTCAGTAAAACAGTGCACCACAGAAAGCAACATCACCCTGGTGCAGTGAATTAGTCAGTAAAACAGTGCACCACAGAAAGCAACATCACCCTGGTGCAGTGAGTTAGTCAGTAAAACAGTGCACCACAGAAAGCAACATCACCCTGGTGCAGTCAGTTAGTCAGTAAAACAGTGCACTACAGAAAGCAACATCACCCTGGTGCAGTGAGTTAGTCAGTAAAACAGTGCACCACAGAAAGCAACATCATTCTGGTGCAGTGAGTTAGTCAGTAAAACAGTGCACCACAGGAAGCAACATCACCCTGGTGCAGTGAGTTAGTCAGGAAGCAACATCACCCTGGTGCAGTGAGTTGGTCAGTAAAACAGTGCACCACAGAAAGCAACATCACTCTGGTGCAGTGAGTTAGTTAGTAAATCAGTGCACCACAGAAAGCAACATCACCCTGGTGCAGTGAGTTAGTCAGTAAAACAGTGCACCACAGAAGGCAACATCACCCTGGTGCAGTGAGTTAGTCAGTAAAACAGTGCACCACAGAAAGCAACATCACCCTGGTGCAGTGAGTTAGTCAGTAAACAGTGCACCACAGAAAGCAACATCACCCTGGTGCAGTGAGTTAGTCAGTAAAACAGTGCACCACAGAAAGCAACATCACCCTGGTGCAGTGAGTTAGTCAGTAAAACAGTGCACCACAGAAAGCAACATCACCCTGGTGCAGTGAGTTAGTCAGTAAAACAGTGCACCACAGAAAGCAACATCACCCTGGTGCAGTGAGTTAGTCAGTAAAACAGTGCACCACAGAAAGCAACATCACCCTGGTGCAGTGAGTTAGTCAGTAAAACAGTGCACCACAGAAAGCAACATCACCCTAGTGCAGTGAGTTAGTCAGTAAAACAGTGCACCACAGAAAGCAACATCACTCTGGTGCAGTGAGTTAGTCAGTAAAACAGTGCACCACAGGAAGCAACATCACCCTGGTGCAGTGAGTTAGTCAGGAAAGCAACATCACCCTGGTGCAGTGAGTTAGTCAGTAAAACAGTGCACCACAGAAAGCAACATCACTCTGGTGCAGTGAGTTAGTTAGTAAAACAGTGCACCACAGAAAGCAACATCACCCTGGTGCAGTGAGTTAGTCAGTAAAACAGTGCACCACAGAAAGCAACATCACCCTGGTGCAGTGAGTTAGTCAGTAAAACAGTGCACCACAGGAAGCAACATCACCCTGGTGCAGTGAGTTAGTCAGGAAGCAACATCACCCTGGTGCAGTGAGTTAGTCAGTAAAACAGTGCACCATAGAAAGCAACATCACCCAGGTGCAGTGAGTTAGTCAGTAAAACAGTGCACCACAGAAAGCAACATCACCCTGGTGCAGTGAGCTAGTAAAACAGTGCACCACAGAAAGCAACATCACCCTGGTGCAGTGAGTTAGTCAGTAAAACAGTGCACCACAGAAAGCACCATCACCCTGGTACAGTGAGTTAGCAGTAAACAGTGCACCACAGAAAGCAACATCACCCTATTGCAGTGAGTTAACCAATAAAACAGTGCACCACAGGAAAGCAACATCACCCTGGTGCAGTGAGTTAGTCAGTAAAACAGTGCACCACAGAAAGCAACATCACCCTGGTGCAGTGAGTTAGTCAGTAAAACAGTGCACCACAGAAAGCAACATCACCCTGGTGCAGTGAGTTAGTCAGTAAAACAGTGCACCACAGAAAGCAACATCACCCTAGTGCAGTGAGTTAGTCAGTAAAACAGTGCACCACAGAAAGCAACATCACTCTGGTGCAGTGAGTTAGTCAGTAAAACAGTGCACCACAGGAAGCAACATCACCCTGGTGCAGTGAGTTAGTCAGGAAGCAACATCACCCTGGTGCAGTGAGTTAGTCAGTAAAACAGTGCACCACAGAAAGCAACATCACCCTGGTGCAGTGAGTTAGTCAGTAAAACAGTGCACCACAGAAAGCAACATCACCCTGGTACAGTGAGTTTGCCAGTAAAACAGTGCACCACAGAAAGCAGCATCACCCTATTGCAGTGAGTTAACCAATAAAACAGTGCACCACAGAAAGCAACATCACCCTGGTGCAGTGAGTTAGTCAGTAAAACAGTGCACCACAGAAAGCAACATCACCCTGGTGCAGTGAGTTAGTCAGTAAAACAGTGCACCACAGAAAGCAACATCACCCTGGTGCAGTGAGTTAGTCAGTAAAACAGTGCACCACAGAAAGCAACATCACCCTGGTGCAGTGAGTTAGTAAAACAGTGCACCACGGAAAACAAAAAAAAGTCGCTTAAAAGTCGACAGGGTCGACTTCATTGTACCGGGTTTTATCCCATATGGCTCAGTCTCAATCCGCAGCGCGGAAAGCGTCTCACAAAGCACGAACTCCGTAGCTCTAGCGACGACCCACAGGAGTGTACAAAAAATTTAACTCGTGAAACCGAACCGAAGGACGTGGCCCGGAATCGAACCCACAACTTTCGGAGCCCGAGTTAAACAGCTTGACCACTTTGCCACGAAGACTCCCTACCTGTCTCCCACCACAGAAATCAACATCACCCTGATGCAGTGAGTTAGTCAGTAAAAGTCAAGGACACTTTTGCATGCCTTCAAGTGTACTGGGCATATGGAGTTAGACCCACATTTTCACAGACCAGGTAATCGAGGGGTACCGGTCTCCGCAGTGAAGAGGTTACGGACACAGTTTGTGATCCCGCATACCCGCGCTCGACACACAGCTGCAGGCGATTTGGCAGCAGACCGCGTTGCGCTGCTTTTTTACGAAATGGTATGGGTGCCGGTCGCTTAGAAAGCAATGGCAAGCTACTGAAGGTAAGCTTGCCAAGACATCAACAGGAAAAAATGCTGGTGTTGACTGCAAACGTCCTGTAAAGGACATGCAACTAACTTTAAAACTGGAGGGGTGATGTGGTCAAAGTCCCACTGGCCATCTTCACTGCCCAAGACATTTCCTGGCATCCATTTTAGGCTGTGTGAACTGGTGACCTATAAACACCTGTAACACTGTAGCCTGTCATGCATGCTGTAAGAGGCAAGTAAGAAGGGTTGGTCTTGGGGCTGGCTTGTCCCTCCTGTAGAAATCTTTAGCTGCAAGATCAAACCAACTATGAACAAGTCTAAAGTTTAAAGGTTAAGCAGCGTATCCTTTACAGGACGTAGCAGTCATCCCTTATATGTTTTGGCTGTGTGTGGTTTCTTGGTTTCTTTTCAAGTTTACATTCAGTGTTTGCCATTGCTTTCTGAATGACCGGAATTATATCACTGTATGAAAACCAACACAAGGTGGTCTACTTTGAAAACGCCCTCAGCGGTCTGTGGGATTACAAATTGCGTCTGTAACTCCTTCATCACAGAGCCGGCCGAACAAGTCTAAAGATAATGAAAACATGAGTAGCTCAGCCAACCAAGAGGAAAGAGAGCTCTTCTGTAAGAAGTATGACATGATGTGGAGAAACTTAGCTGACTTATCATCTTTAATCCCAGGAAAATCTTCAGAACTGGCACCTGATGTGCAAATTGGCAAATACAGCACAGGTGGTGGAAGAAATGAAACACAGTAAGATTAGCATTTTGGTACAATTGCGTAGTGGCTAGACTCCTGCCTGTTGGCACAGTGGTCTAGAGTTCGAATTCATATCAAAGTGGATTTTGTAAAACTGACCCAACCTTCCAATTGAACCAGTCTAGAAAAAGAACCAGGAAATACCTTGGGAAATAAAGGAGGCTAGCGAGATATTTACTACATTACAAGCAGTATAATATTTCAACTACAAAATGTAAGTTTCATGTTGAGTTGAGCTAAGAACCGACATCACTGCACTCAGGCCATTCCCATACGTATTCCATCCCCTCTTTCAACAGCCAGCAAAGAGTCACACTACTAATCGTTCCCACTGCTATCTGACTGAAAGTTATCCTGGTGTTACATCTCAGTTTTGAGATTCTTCCAGAATCCCTACCGATCCTCCGCAATCTCATTCTTTCCATATATGGGTTCGCAATCTCTCCCCCCACCTTTGCCACCTGGTCCCACATGCGCAAGATCACCTCTCCCTTGCCCTTAAGTAATCTACCACCAAGAGGTGCATTCCCTGTCAGCCTATCAGCCTGTTCATTCCTCCCACACTCCGCATGCCTAGGGCAAAATATCCATACAATCTTCACAATCTGTAACCTCTGAAGCGAGGTGAGCCATTCCACACAAAACATTCCTTTCTTCACCTTACTAAGCATACTCTCTGAGTCCGCAAATAATACAATGTGTGGGACGCAAAGGTGTTTCAAGGCACCAGGGCCGGGTTATATACTGGCCAAGACCTATTGACGCGTCCTCGTCGAGCGTCCTGGGCAACAGGTCCCTTCAGAGGTCCTGGCTAAAGTCAGTAGGATCGCCGATTCCTCCGAAGTCGGAGAGTGTCTGCCTGTACCGCAAGGAACCACCAGTCTACACACCAATAAGCCAGACATGGGACAACGGAAACTCATGCAAACCTCAGGTACTGTATGACATCACACTGATGTTGGACAACAGGATGCCTTCATCTGACATACAGGACTTCGCGTTGGAGCTCAAGCCAACGAACACAAGCACGCAATACAATGTGTGTTGCAGTGGTCTCCTCTAACCAATGGAATGCCGCTGTCACTGCTTCCACCTCCTTTCTCATGCTGCAGGTAGTTAGTTGCATATCCTTTAAAGGACGTCACAGTCAACCCCAGCATTTTTTGGCTGTTTGTATTTCTTGACAAGTTTACATTGAGTAGTTTGCCATTGCTTTCTGAATGACCGGAATCATACCACTGAATGAAAACAAATGCAAGATGGTCTGCTTCCCAATCGCCTGTAGCTGAGTTTTCGAACATAGTACGTGGGATTATGAATTGCATTTGTAACCCCTCACTACAATTAAAAGCGTGCTCGGAAACGAGACAAATCCTCAAACTATTTCTCTAACAAACTGAAAGCACTCAAATGAAACATTTCAGTCTGTACTACATTCATACCTGAAACCTTCAATGTAATGGAAATACAGTTCTGGCAAATCTCATCAAATATAAATAATCTATTGGCCAATCTCATCAAATATAAGCAATCTAAAACAAAACTAATTTCAGAATGCATGCACATTTTTCAAAGTTCATTGTTTGTAAAAGAGCAAGAAACATAACAGCTAAGTTACAAAAAAAAACAACAACAACACCCAAATCTACTGTAGGTAAATAACAAAGTATTTAGGAGGCACTCTTCCGAATAACAGTCCTAAATGGGGACATAACTCTGTAGTGTAAAAAGCATCCCTTACAGGGCCTAAATTAGGTGATATAATTCAAAAAACATATTAAACACTACGAACTAAAATATACAGCTGAGAAAATGGAATTACGTACCAATAATATTTCAGTTACATGTGGAAGTTATCCACGACTCTGGTGATCGAGTGAAATGGCGAGTCACGACCGCCCATGCTTTCTGGCATAGCACATGATTGATTGATGTGGAAGTTGTGGCACAAAAGTTGTAAATAATGTCCGAAAGTATGTTCTTTGTGAAAAAAAATTGTACATATCGGAACGAGCATTGAATGTGTTGTCGATCACTTCCAGTTCAGTGTGACGTGGACGGCTAGACCGATCAATGGATGCAAAAATGTTTTTGGGCCCGGAGTCGACGGAGTGTATATCTATTTCCACATATAACTGATAGGTATACACTCTGACGAACTAAGGAAACATTTACTGCAACCATTGATTGGTTCAGCAGTCTGGAAGTGATCAACGATATCAACTAATGAGGCCCTGTAAGGGATACTTTTTACACTACAGAGTTATGTCCCCATTTAGGACCGTTATTCGGAAGAGTGCCTATTTAGGATATTTTATATACATATATATGTGTGTGTATAAAAGTTAGTTTAATTTCTAATGATCTCATAACCATAAATTGCCCGCTCTGTGGCAAAGAGGTTACGGAAGCAATTCGTAATCCTGCATCCCGCGTTCACAACACAGCTGTGGGTGAAATGAAAGCAGACCACTTTAGTATGTTTTTAATACAATGGTTTGAGTGCCAGTCGTTCAGAAAACAATGGCAAACCACTAAACATAAGCTTGCCAAGAAATCACAAACAAACAAGCAATGATGGGGTGACATCCTGTAAAGGACATGCAACTAACTTTTTAATAATAAACAATATTTACTGGAAAGAAGTTAAACTTGCCTGCATGTCCTTTACAGGACATTGCAACCAACTCATGCATTTATTAGCTGTTAGTGATTTCTAAGAAATTTTACACTCAGTCTGTCATTGCTTAGTCTCCGTGGCGAAGGGGTTACAGATGTGATTTGTAATCCTGTATATCCGGGTTCGAAACACAGCGGTGCTGGTTTTTTTAAAAAGTTATAGGTGCTGGTTGTTCAGAAAGCAATGGCAAACTGAATGGCTTTACTGAACGTAAAGTTTGCCCAGGAATCACGAACAGCCAAAATGCTGGGGTTGACTGCTATGTCCTGTGACAGATATGCAACTAAATGTTTTTTAGTTTGTCATTGCTTTCTGAACAGCTGATACTCATACCACTGTGAAAATCAATGCAAGGCAATCTGCTCCTGAGTCACCTGCAACTGCCTTCAAACTTGGTATGTTGAGTTTGTGAAACAAAATATCCACACTCACATTATAAAACAGATTGAATGGTATAGATTTCACTTACCTAATAGCGAAAATCAATTTGTCTGTGCCATTTATCCCCTAGAGTCCTTAGCAAGTAAATCCACATGGAATTTGTGAATCAATCCTCAAAACTCCAACGAATCTAATATTTCTTTAAAATGCCACGGAAAAGGTTTGCTTATCATACAAGAAACTGACGTAACCAGATCTGTGAATCGAAATGTCAGATTCTCTTGGCCACTGCTGGCTAGTGTTAAGTACTGTTAAGTATAATTACATTAAACAACATATTTTTTGTGATAGTTTTTATACATATCTTACATTACCACCCAATATTTTTTTAACCTCCCATGTTCAACAAATTTTATAAATCTTCTTTACACAGAGAAATACTACTTTACTGATAGCATTAAATCTTCTTTACACAGAGAAATACTACTTTACTGATAGCATTAAATCTGGAAATACTTCATTAAATGCACAATTTGCTTCTGCCTTCATAGGTTAATCAGTAGTTGTTATCTTTTTATATTATTATTTTAAAAGAAACTGTTTAAAATGTACAATATAATGTAACCTATTATACACCAAATTTAAGGGGAATATATTGCTCCTTGGCGAAGGGGTTACAGACGCAGTTCGTAATCCCGCATACTGCATTCAAAACACAGCTGTATTGGTTTTTTTTATTAAATGGTATGGGTGCCTGTCGTTCAGAAAGCAATGGCAAACTACTGAACGTAAACTTGCTCTGGAATCAGGAACAGCCCAAAAATGCTGGGGTTGACTGCTGTGCCCGTAAAGGATATGCAACTAACTTTTTTTTAAATGGATGTTGTAGATTCGTTTTGGAGATTTTATATTTAATTATGAACTAATGTCCATGAGCAATAGTGGATTATTATCTGTTGACTAACTAATCTGTGTGCCTTCGTTATGTGTCTTCTGCACTCCTACATGAATGCAGAATTCGGCAGTAATTTACTAATTAAATAGTGCATAGGCTGGATGCAGTGATCAATGATGTTTCTAAGAAGGAAAGTATTGATAATATCGTGAAAAGAGAAGAAATGATATAATCACTGCAAGTATTTGCTACATTAGTTAAACATGCTGCATAACTTGCAACAATAACTAACTAATGTAATGTCACTAATGAACTATTGAACGGCCGGGTTTTAAGTTTTACGTAAAAGACATCATGATGAGATCTATGATCTGATTCTGATGCACCCAATGGCACCTACTTGAGTCTAGTATAAACGCTCGGAAATAAAGGTACCCACTTTTACTTTTAGATCTTCGATTGCAATAAATTAAACAGAAATGCCTTCTACACACTGAGTATCAAAGGGGCACAAACGAAACTCGATATTTTTAGCAGCACGGTCGTCACTTTTTGTTTACACTTTGATAAGCACATCGATCGTGTCCATCCAGCAACACTTAGAAGTTAGAGAAACCTAAATAACAAACAACTGGTAATTTGATGATATAACGGAACGCAAACAACGTATTTGCAAATACCTGCGATCGCAACTGATAATGTAGACAAAACTGCGAAACAACGTACACGGCTGCAACCACAACATCCAGGCTTCACAACACCGCAGAATGAGAGAGAGAGAGAGAGAGACGTCTTTGAGAGCTGCTTGAACGAGCAGGCGGACGCCAGGACCGGCGGGAGGGTGTGTAGTGTGTCAGTCCAGCAGGCGACCTCTTCCCCCGCACAACACGGCCGTCTTCTGCTGGCTCTTACAGGCCCAGCAGTTTACTTTACTGTTGTCTCAGTGTGTTGTTGCATCTACTATATCTGTTGTTGTAGTTATTTTAACTTCTGGGACTCTAGATGTTGAATGTGTCGTCATTTTGTGTCAGTCCAGCAGGCGACCTCTTCTCCCGCACAACACGGCTGTCTTACTGCTGGCGCTAGGCGGTCCAGTAATTTACTGTTGTGTTGTCTCTGTGTGTTGTTGCATCTACTATGTCTGTTATTGTAGTTGTTATTTTAACTTCTGGGACCCTAAGATGTTGAATGTGTCGTCATTTTGTGTCAATCCAGCAAGCGACTTCTTTCATCACACACCACGGCTGTCTTCTGCTGGCGTTAAGCGGTCCAATAGTTTACTTTACTGTTGACTCTGTGTGTTGTTGCATCTACTATCTCTGTTGTTGTAGTTGTTATTTTAACTTTTGAGACCCTAGATGTTGAATGTGTCGTCATTTTGTGTCAGTGCAGAAGGCGACCTCTTCCCACGTACAACACGGCTGCCATCAAGTTGCGCTAGGCCGTTCGATAGTTTACTGTTGTGTTTGTGTGTTGTTGCATCTGATCTACTATCTCTGTTGTAGTAGTAGTTATTACACTAGATATTAAATATGTCGTAATTTTGTGTCAGTCCAGCCGGCGATTTCTTCTTCTCCCGCACAACACGGCTGCTGTCTGCTGGCGCTTACCGACCCAACAGTTTACTGATGTCTCTGTGTGTTGTTGCATATAGTATATCTGTTGCATTAAGCTATTACTAACTGTATTATTTGATAATGTAACATTTAAAGAAAAATGTTTGCATATCCTTTACAGGACATCTCTGTCAACATCAGCATCTTTCAGCTGATTGTTGATTTCTTGGCAAGATTACGCTCAGTAGTTTGCCATTCCTGTCTGAACGACCGGCTCACATACCCCGTAAGTTACCGATGTTATTAGAACCGCTACCGATTCTCGCCGTCGTCACGTTACTCACAAGAGTATACGAGATTACGGAGAAAGTCGCTAACCTCTAGGGCCAGGGAAACCGGCATAATGTAACATTAGCCGGCTTTTATTTTAACTTCTGGGACCCTAGATGTTGAATGCGTCGTCATCAGCTTGCGATAAGCAGACCAACATTTTACTTTACTGATTCTCTGTGTGTCGTTGGGTCTCCTATCTCTGCTGCATTAAGCAATCACTAACTGCATTATCTGGTAATGTGACATTAGCCGGTTGTTTTTAGTTGTTATTTTAACTTCTGGGACGCTAGATGTTGAATGTGTCGTCATTATTTTGGTCACATGGGAAGGTGGTCGAAAAAGGATAACAGCGCTCGTTTTTAAACTCTGATGCGCGAATAACTGGGTAAGCGGGTTAAATCATTACACTGGCATTATGTTTGACTTCTCGTTCAGAAAGCAATGTAAAACTACTTAACGTAAATTTGCATTTAAAAAAACAAAAAACAACACGGGGTTGATCGCAACGCCCTGCAAACATTATCTAAAGAAAGTTGTGAAAACTGGAAAGATTTGAGTGCATTCACTATGCAGGTTCACAATCTTAGATAATGCTATGATAAATACATTAACTATTGGTTGGCACTCACAGAAGTAAAGAATCGAAGTAAAAACAAGGACACCAGATAATCGTTGTTAGTTACTCTAGTAGTGCAAAGCATTGGCAGCATTCGCTTCAGGAACCACATCTTCGCTACATCCATCCAAACTCCTCTTAATTTGGGAAAGTGAACTCGTTTTACAATTCCCCAACATACCGAGTCGAAGGTTCGAAACTAGCTGCAGCATATTTGAAAACATTCCGCTTTGTGTTGATTTAGATGGTAGGAGGCGTCGGTCGTTCAAAAGGCAATGGCAAACTACTGAAAGTTAAAAATTCTTGCCTAGTAAATCACTAGCAGACAAAAACGGTGGGGTTGATTGGCGTCCTGTAAAGGAAAACTAACTTGTTAAAACATATTGCATTGTCCAATAGTTGCTGCAGATCTCTTGTGTTGTTATCAATATTGTGCCATCTATATATCAATATATCAAACTGGACACCAGCTGAAAAAGATATACGCGCCTGTGAATATAAGTATTACATAGGAGTATTGAAAACACACTGGGTGAAAACGAGAACAAACAGATATATCAATAAGCAAATAAAACTTAATATTGAAAAAGGCTGGTTATTAAGGCGAATAAAATTGAGGAGAAGAAAATATTTTGCGCGTCTAAACAGATGTCGCGAAAAATAAACTTGCTAGTGTCGATCGATGACAAAAGGAGACATTCGTCTGCACAAACAGGCAACCCTTTGATGTGTATAGACGAAGGAACAAAAATACGTCGCGTCAAACTGTCTGCCTACGGTCGGCATTTCTGTATAATGTGGGTTGTTCGAGGAACAAAATAGGTCGCGTTACAATGTCTACACCGGTCGGCATTTTGTTAACAAATTGTTGCTCGAGACGAACAATAGCGCCATCCGTCTATAAGGCGGTAGTTAGCCTTTGAAGTGTAGACGGAATGTCTGGACAGACGGCGGAGAGGATTCTGTGATGTGGGGAATTCTCTGGTTCGCAGACAGACAGAACTATTGTTGTACGAGACAAAGAATTTCCCCAGATGAAAGCAAACTTGACGGCGGATTGACTCCAGTTAGTCTAAAACAAGAGGAGAAAACCAGACTCTGGACTGATCAGCGTCTAGACAATTTGGTGACGTCACTCAAGCCCGATATAAAACCCGTTGCGGTAAACAAGTGGAGTTAGTCGACCAAGATTTCTGAAGTTTGAAGGATCGGTGCAGTTTCCGAGTTGTGTTCAATGAAAGAAACTATAATGTCAAATTGTTGATATTTATCGGCGGACATAGATCCAGTCTGTGATTGCATAGTTTCAATCAGCAACCGGAATAGGCATATGGTAGGCTATTAATCATATCTAACTTAGAGTATGATTAGGAATAGAGTACAGTACTGTGCGGTGATATAATGTATTATATGTGTGGTGATATAGTGTATTATAGGTGTGGTGATAGAATGTTCTATAAGTGCGGTGCTAGAAAGTATCATAGGAGCGTCGGCACTAGTATCCTATTGTGTGGCTTTAACTAGCTTGTGTGATATATCATTTTACTCAGGGAGTTGAGGACAATGTAGTGGGATAATAATTAGAGAGATTGAGGATGGTTGGGAGGGAGGAGGGGAATGTGAAATTGTATGATCTTCCGGTAGGGCATCTGATGGGTTTCTACCCGTTCCTTTATTCTTTCCTGGTTTTGCCATGTATCAGACCATGTGATGAGTTATTTGGCCGTATGACAGAGATCGGATCTCTGTTGTAGATCTGAGTGCTGCTATTGGCCTACACTCACCTAATTCCTGGCCAGGATTGAGTTGCTCTCACCATAGTATTCTCTACTCAACAGGTTCCACGTAGGTGTGCTATGATATTCAACAGTGAAGCTAGAACACAGTTTAGAAGATGATGGCTCAGGATTTGAAGACAGAAGTTGCTGAGAGGCCTCTACATTGGGCTTATACCCAAGTTGGTCTGCGGGAACCTGGCTTCTGCTGAGCAGGACAGGCTGATGATACTTATGTTTAGCAAGTGATAGTTGTATCACTGAACAGTCAGAACATTATATCTATATACAACACTGATACCAGGAACATTTATATAAAGTTATAGAAATACCTGGAACATTCAGATTGTGGTGTTAATATGGGAATCTTTACAACCAGTGACACTAGATCAATAAGATTTCCTAAGTAACAGTGACAATAGTGTTAGAATTCTCTGAGTAACAAACAGTTAATAACAGAGGAAATTCATAGTGTGAATTAGATTGAAGACTCTCATTAGACAGTGTTTGCCATGGATGTCCAAACATCTGGATGCCTCGAGAGATAGCGGAGAAACTCTTCACGTGACCGGAGAAGCATCACCTTGGTGAGGTTGTTTGTCTGGAATACATGGTGCTGGTGTGTTCTCAGCACAGTGATGAGAATGACTATACTCCTGAACACTGATCTGAGTCTATATACATTTTAGAATATACTCACACATTCTACACATTATATACATACACACACTTCTCCTATATAGACTCTTTGCTTAATAAATTTCTTGTTTTTATTTGTTGAAGCTAGAGTTGTCAAGTATGTTATGTTGGGGAAGAATGAGAGGGGGCATTATCCAGGGGTGAGTAAGAGTGAGAAGAAGGTGTCTTCAGATTGAGGGAATGTTGTGGACGGAGTCTGCTGGATATCTCCAGGATAGTGATATTGAATAAAAATAAATGTGGGTGTTGATTCCCCTCACTCCAGGGACGACACTAAAGTAGTTAGTTAGTTAGTTAGTTAGTCGACAGATCATCCTCGTTGCACATCGAACCATTCAGTCCATAAGTGCTCGGATCCCCTCCTCAGCAAATCCAGCAGCGTGTAGCGGCTAACGACGCCAGTTCTGTGTTGGTTTATCAATCTTCTTTGGCTTCCTGCGTAGTGTTCTTGTTTGGCCACCCCTCTTTTAATTTGCTGCTCCCGCAGTCTGGCCATTGTTGTAGATTCACAGTCATCACTTGGTTCTCGCAAAAGTCTCACTTCTCGTAGAGCATTCAGAATGTCAGCCTGGTCCATGGCGCGTCCGCCCTCCACAGTAGCCTCACCTGCGAGCTTGTCAGCCCGCTCATTTCCTTGTACTCCCGCATGACCTGGCACGAAGATGAAACTAATCTTTGCCAACCGAGACCGCTTCAGAGGCAGCAACCATTCTCTTCGGATCGACCCCTCCTCTATCCTCTTGATCATGTTCATTGAGTCGCTAAGGAAACAAGCCCTAGTGAATGTCTGTGTCTCGAGCCATGTTATTGCTTTACTTACTGCCATGACTTCCATGGTCAGGCTACTTGTGGCATATTAGGCCACGAGAGAAATGTTATTTTCTGTGGTGACTTCAACGCTAAAGGCAGAGCATGGGGAAACACTTCCTCCAATACACAAGGGGAGGAGCTCGAGACTGCACTGGAAACCATCGACCTGGTTTGTATTAACAGTGGCTGTGTCACCAGGACAGCAAGCCGTCCAGGCGATGAGGACAGTGCTATTGATCTGGCGCTAGTTTCACCTTCACTCACTACAGTGTGTAGATGGGGTGTCCTAGGACACCATGGCAGCGACCACCACCCGTGCAGCATATTGGTGGAGAAAGGCAGAACCAGGCAGCACAAGCTAAAGGTAAAGACGTTCCAGTATGACAGTACAGGGCAAGATGTGGTGAGTAAAATAAGACGTGACAAGCGCAGAACGTTTCAGGGCAGGAAAAAAAGCTGGGAGCAGCCACCGTGGTGGAGTTTCGAGGTGGAGAAGGCTTGGGTGAATAAGCGTAGTGCTGTAAGGAGATGGCAAAATGCCAAGAAGAACAGAGCTGGTCATCCTAGTCCCTGCTTGCACTTAGAAAGAGAGATGCACACAAAAGTAAGCTATTTCAAACAACTGGTCAAGGTGGTTAAAAGCGAAAAATGGGCAGAGGTGTGTCAAAGAGTAAGCACAGACAAGTCACTGAAATTGTTCTGGCGACTACATAAAAGCATGAGTGGTGTAGTCAAGAATAAGAGCATTTCAGACTTCCAAGGTGCTGACCTCACCTGGCAGAGGACTGACGAGGACAAGGGCAAAGCCCTCTTTGAACGCTACCTTGAGCAGGGCAACCAGACAGACATGGGAGGCCGAAATCTGGCCAAGGAGGTCACCTCAGACAGATGCAAGGCCCAGAACACTTCGGAGGAAGACACAGTGACAGTGAAAGAAATCAAGGCTGTGCTTCGATGATCAAAAAACAGTGCTCCAGGTCCTGATGGCATAAGATACGACGACATAAATAGGTGTACCGACAATGAGCTAGAGAAACTAGCAGACATGTACAACAACAGTATAGGGAGTGCTAGCATCAAGGAGGGATGGTTACACAGCTATCTGATTCCCTTGCCGAAGCCTGACAAAGACCACACAAAAATTCAGGGATATCGAATTATAACCATGCAGAATACAATAGGCAAGCTGCTGGAGAAGGTAATTGCCAGGAAAATATCAAGCCAACTAGAGAGGCAAGGTGTTTTCCCACCTACCCTGGGTGGGTACCGTCCAAAAAGAGAAACCTGGACCAATGCAGCAGTCTTTGCCCATGATGTCTATGAAGGTTTCCACTCAGGCACTGAAACCGTTGCTGCAGCGATTGATCTTGAGGACGCATACAACAGAGTACCACTGGATTTTTTAATGTTTCAGCTTCTTGAACTAAACGTAAGCCCATTCCTCCTTAGTTGGATCGCTGCAGCCCTCTACCAACGGAAAGTAGTTTTAAGATGTGGCAGTTGGACTTCGGAACCAACAACAATATATCCTGGCCTACCACAGGGATCACCATTATCTCCGGTACTGTTCAACGCCTACACAGTGAGAATCACCAGTGAGCAGATCACTGGACCTGGCAGGACATTGTCGTATGCCGATGATGTTTTAGTGTATCGTCAGGGTAAGGATAGAGAGGAGGTTGCTGTGGAACTACAAACCGAACTCAATCGCATAAGTACTTGGTGTGAGGAAGCTGGGGCAATGGTCAACCCAACAAAGGCAACAGTGACTTGGTTCTCGTTGAATAATCATATTGTCAACAATCCAACACCAACTGTAATGCTGTGTTCAGAGACGGTGGAAAGAACGCAGGCAATGAATTACCTGGGGATACGGTTTGATCGAAGCCTTGCTTATAATGTGCACATAGACCAGGTGATAACAAAGGCCAAGCGGGGTTTGGCAGCGATGCGGGTGATGGCGGCAGCAAACTGTGAGCAGCGCCATCTATGTCTTCTGTACGAGGGGCTGGTCATGTCTGTTTTGGAGTATGCAATGGCAATCCTGACTCTCAGCCATAAGCAGATAGAAAGGATGGAAAGGATACAGAATGAAGCTATGCGCATTATTCTTGGATGTACAAGAAATACAGCATGCAGGGCGATGCGCAACCTTCTTGATTTTCCAACCATTGAAGAGAGAATACAAGTTTGCAGGGCACGCGCCTACCTCAGAATTAACGCAAACACACAACACCCACTGCATAGTGAAATTAGGAAGGTGAAGGGCAGCAGGTTAAAAAGAGGACGGTCGTGGATGGGTCAAGTCGAAGACATTCTTCAACAGGTGTGTTCACTTGAGGACTTAGAACCTGGCGAGGAGTGGGTGCAAGTGCCAACAGACTTCTGCACATCCTTTTCAGTTTGCATCCAACTAGATAGAAAATGCAGACAAGAAAATCCGGCTGCTGTGGAGGCTGAAGTACAAGCGTTGATTTTCGAGAATTCGCTAGACGGTGACGCGGTCATCTACACAGATGGGTCAGTCGTCCGACATGTGAGAAGCTCATGGGCCTTTACAGCTCGGGCCGGAGGGAGAATTGTGAAGGAGGACTCTGGTGCTTTCACTAAAGTAGTAAAGAAGAACAAATAACTACTACGACATTCTTTACTTACGACAACAGACATGGATTTTGTGTCATCTACCGCCTATAGTACCTTGCGGTTTATAACATGGATGTTTGAGTCTGATGAATTAAGGCCGCCTAAAAATTAAAATATTTTTTTGCTCACTTGAAAATTTAGAAAACAGTATGGAGGTGGTATATGAACGGGTAATACACTGAGGGCGATGGCAGCAACCGGGGTAGAGCAGAGGATGCTTTACAGGCTCTTTCAGCAGTTAGTAATTTCTGTCATTGGGTATGGTTCGGGTCTGGTGACAATATCAAAGAGCCAGCTTGAAACGTTGGAGGGCACACAGAATTCTGCCATGCGGTTAATCCTGGGGTGCGCAAAGGACACACCAATTATATGCATGAGGCATATCCTGACGCTACCAACAATGGCGAATAGGCATACGGTCCTTCAAGCCAAATGGTAGCTGAGAGTTGCTGCAGATGGGGATCATCCCCTGCATGCAGCCATGGACCGACCGACCGACAATCAATCTTGAAAAAGAGTGGGTTGAAGTACCGGAATTTTGGCCATTCCTATTCTCTCTCTCTCTCTCTTTTTTTTTTTTTTTAAATTTCACTTCTGTTTCACTTCTGCCACATTATGTTATTACATGTCCAAGATAGGAGAAACGTGTGACTCGTTCTAGTATCTCTCCAGTTACTGTGATGTTCATTGATGGCCTCTTCTTTCCATTACTAATTATCATAGTCTTCTTATTTGGGATAGTAATTTCTAAGTCACATTTTGTACTGTTTACTTGCTCCACTAGGGTTTTTAACTCTTGTTCGCTTTCTGCTAATAAAGATAAACAACGATAAAGAAACAGGCTTTACAAATGGAAGTATAGCCAGAGAACAATATAACAATAATCATGTAGCAATATCAAGCTAAAAGAAGCAAATATGTGACGAAACAACAGATTACTTGAAAATCCAGAGGCCACATTTGATTTAAAATCATGACATCCCCCATTTGAGGTCAACAGTATTATGCAGACTATTGATCCTTCAAAATAGAAAACTATAGAGAATGAACTATAGTTTCAGCATTTGGCACTTTCCTCGGAAAACAGCAACTTCAACAAAGCAACAGTGGCGAGTGGATGAAGGCAACAAATATGTGCAACAATGTGACTGACTCGAATACGGAAGTTATGTATGATAATGGGAATGCAATCAATTAACGAGAAGGCATCCTTCACATTTTTCATGAATGCAAGGATAGCAATGAAATAACAGTATAAACAGAAATATTTAAAAAGATGTGTATGCTAAGCGTGATGGGGATGAAAGGTGGAGACTAAGAATGAGCAGAATTAGAGTAAGAGAAATGCTATTGACAAAATTATTGATAAATCAAAAGTTAAATGATCAAGAACAGCAACTTAAGTCAGTAAATCCAAGGGACACTACTAGTACCCAAGACGACAGAACGACTTAAAGAAGTACATGAGGTGAATCCCTCTCAAGCAGGGTCATTGTGATCTTCCAAATAAAACTGGTAATGACCAGGTTAACAAACCTACAGGAGTGTTCACCACTAATTAATACAACATCAGAAACAAACAACAACGAAGATAGACATTATGCAAACAAACCAATTTAAACACTACACTTAGAACAGAAAGAAAATGCCCTACAGACATGTACAGACAAACAACATTGTCAGAAAAACACGGACGTAAGAACACAAGACAATAACATTTTCTTTAAGAGGACATAATAGGAAAGACAGATTTAAAGACAAAAATGTTGCCATTATATAATGCTACCATATTCATATTCAGTTTCGTTATTGATGTCACTATTAACATTAGTGACAGCAATTGACACATACCAACTTCAGTCAACAGCAACTGTATTGCTATGTATTAACCAAATAATAGTGCTAACAAGATTATTATTCAGAAATCATTCATCCATTATGTACATTTCGATACTTATTGAAAGCCAAAGGTTCCATTCCACTTCACTGGGTGGAACATTGCGCTAACCTAGTACAGCGTCAGCTAGATATACTGTCCAAAAAGATAACCAAGACAGAAAGTTTGAAACAAATTTTTCATAGAGTCAAACTATTTGGACTCACCATATTACAACAACTGACCAGTGTTGTTTTTTTTCTCCAGGCCTATTAAGATCAAATACAAAAATTGATGTACACAGTGCTACTTTAAAAGATGCAATATCACAGATCAAATATTATTTCTCTAAAATTCCCATCCTTCGCTTGCCTAACAAGGAGATTCCTTATATCCTTAGGACAAACGCCAGTGTCATCACTATCTCTGGAGTGTTACATCAGGCCTACAATGGCATAAATCATCCAGTAATTAATGTGAGTAGGAAAATCACCCCAACCTAATCTCGATAAGGTATTTCACAGCTCGAAGCCCTAGCAATTGTATAATGCGTCACTAAACTGACGAAATACCTCGCCGGAACACACTTCCTCATCGAGACAAACAATTCTCCATTGCTGGTGGTACAACAAGGACACCCCAAAAACAATCGAATACACCGATGGGCACTTCTCTTACAAGACTATTCGTTCTCCATCAGACATATTAAGGGATCGAAGAACATTATTGCTGACTTATTTACAAGATCTTCGGACCTTCCAGTCAACCAGATCGACCAGTCAACAACACCTCCAGTCATCTAGATCGACTAAATAATTAGTTATTTTATGTAGATATTACTATTTTAGTGCAGTTTCATACTTAGACATATTTCTCTTTGAATATAGGACAACAAAACACATTGTATAAACTATATGTTTATTAGTCTTAAATTGTTTCTTAAGCATAACAATAATATTTCTTTAATATAACAAATTAGAATTGCTACATAAGGACTCTTATTAACTAATTACAGTGTATATATAGAAATAGATAAATATAGGTTGTATGAGTTTAGGTAAGAAATAGGAAAGCAAGAAAGCTTAAGACATAAGCATCCTTTTCGTTAAATTACATTGTTGCAATCAAAACTTTCATTTCACGTAAACGTGTAAAATATAAGCTAGTAGTTTTTCACCTCAGTATTTCCTTATACTGAAACATTCATGTACTTAAATTGCTTAAATTACAAGTTTAGCCATTTGTGTCACCTTAACTTAATATTTTGGCAATCTTAACAAGATAAAGATTTTTAAATATATATGCATTGTGAATGAACGAGTAAAAAGCGGATGCAAGACGGTACGAATGTGTTAAATGAGGGAACGCAAATTGAAGTGCATCTTTTGCACTTATGCCTTATGTTGATGTTTTGTGTACGTCTCTTGCATCACGTTTTTTTTTTATTTGAATATTTTTTTAAACGTTTATTTCATACAAAACAATGTATATTTACAAGGTGTAATGTGTGTTTCTTTTATTTGTGTATATTACAGAGCGTTGCCGTTTGTTAGTGTTAAGTGTTACATTGTGAATAAAACAAATACATACATATATACAGTTATGATAATATGACATTTATGGCATAGTGCTTGTAGATACACATTCCTTGCATATGCTTCATTTCCATTTCCGCAAGCAGAATGCATGTAACACCTGTCCATCTCTCTCTCTCTCTCTCTCTCTCTCTCTCTCTCTCTCTCTCTCTCTCTCTCTCTCTCTCACACACACACACACACACTCACACACACACACACACACACACAATCTCGTGCTTTCTGGAGACCGCAGTACATTAAATGCTCCGCACTTGGACAATAAACTTTAAACTATCATTCTCATTAAAATGTGGCTTCTGTGTAATTTCTGGGTCACTTAGCTACCGAGGTGAAGGTCGTTAGTGTTGTTGCCTGATGACAAATTACAGAGTGACGCTCTAGTCCATGATACCTTTTGTGTTGGGGGACAAGAATCATGGATTTACTAATAGCAATTAGATTTCGTGGCCTTCCCCTGGGAGATAATTGGTCCAAAGTTGTGATAGTGTCTGGGTTTCATATACAATGGGAAGGACTTACAACCTGATCACTAAAAGCCACCTTAGCTTACTTAGTACTTTAAGGGCTCATTCAATTTATTTACACATTGTGGTGCATATTTTTTGAAACATATCATTACCATATAACATCATTTTAACACTTGAGATATCGCCTTGTTTTAAAGGCTGCTACACGCACACTCGCACGCACGCACGCACACACACACACACACATACACAAACACTCATATACATGCACGTGCAAATACATGCACCACACACACACGCACACACACCTGCATCCACACACAGACGCATACATATGATACTGCCAACGGCACAGACACACATCCAAAACATATTTCATGTTGCACATTCAAATATAATAATGGGAAAATTAATAACAATAGTAGCAGTAATAATAATAGTATTAATAATATAATTGTAATATTATTAATACCGTCAATAAACACATTTACAGTTGTATTATCTTTTGTTTAAAACAAGTTATTTGCTTCTTCTATAATATGTGCTGTCTTCAGCCAAATCGTTTACGACATTTGCGCTTATGGGGCTAAAATTAGAATGTTTGCGACTTTTTGGTGATAAAGTTGTTAGACAATTTCTTTGTTGATTGTTCTGTAATTGTATAATGCTTTGTTTCTTAATGTCCACATAAGATTTATGTACTCTGCCAATAGAACAAGTAGCTTTGTGTGGATGTTTTGTGTGGAGTAAGGAATAGAATTTATCATGATTGCTTTGTAAACATCTGTTCTTTGTTTCGTATGAGTGTTTAGAATGTTTTGTATGAGATTTCTTGTTGGCATGATTGTGTTGCATTCGTAATAGATGTGCTCTTCAGATTCTTGGACGTTCCGTCTACAACGCTGACACTGTAGTATTTGTTTAGTTATTTTTGCTGTTCTCTCTGTTGTTGGGGGTCATGCTGTTAATAAGCCTATATGTAATTTCTTTTGCTTTTGGGGTAATTTGCTTGTTGTGAATATTAGAGAACATTTCGGTATAATCTTTTATGAAATATATATGTCCTGTTTTAATTCTGAGATTACGGGAGTTGCTTGTAGTTTAGCTAAATGCTTGTAGATTGTATGTGTTTTCGTGTAGAGTAATTTTTCGTGTCCTTTAATAGCTGAAATAATGTTTTATAAAACGTTGGGAGAGTGCCAAAGTAATGTTAGGATATATTCCTGATAGGTTTTAAATAAGATAGCCTAATTCCAATGTAATAGTGTACTAAAGGGTGTTTTTCTGGGTGTTGAAGGATTTCACCTATGTGTTTGATCCTAAGTGCTTGTATTTTGGTTGTTATGTCTTGGAGGGCGATACCTACATCTTTTTTGTCTTTTATGAGTGTAGTATGTTTGATACTGTAGATGGTGCTGCCAAACACAAAGCGTCTAATCTTTTTGTTTATGTTTGTGACAATCTGACGTGGAGGATCTAGGACTGTGCACAGATATAGTATTTTTGGAATTATATATGTATTAACAATGGTACTTCTACTAAATATGGTAGTTGTTTTGTATTTGTATCCCTGTAACATATCTGTGATTTTTTTCTCTAGATTTTGCCAAGTGTCTTTGTGTGTCTGATTTGGTTGACATGGGAAGATTATTCCGTACACTTTTATAAGATTGTTTGATGTTAAGTCAAATGGAAAATCCGCCTTATTTTTTCACTTGCCTAAGCCCATTATAGTAGATTTTTGGACGTTTAATTTTGCCCCACTCCCTTTGCCGAAAAATGAGAACGTCTCCAAAATGATCCTTACAGATTTTTCAGTTGTCGGAAAGAAACTGGTATCGTCCGCATAAGCACGCAGCTTTTGTTCACCCTTCCCTGGTATGAACGCACCCCTGACATTGTTGTCCTGTCGTATCTTTTCTAGAAGTGGCTCTAGAGCAACAACGTACAGTAATGGGGACAAGGGACATCCCTGTCTCACTGACCTAGTCAACCTGAAAGAATTGGTTAGGATATGATGTAATATAATCCGACTTTCCAGTTTTAAATATCAAATTCGGATCCATGTCCGAAAATAATTTCCCACGTTGCAGTGTGAGAGAGTTTTGTGGAGGTATGAGTGAGATATTCTGTCGAATGCTTTTTCTTGATCTAAAGAGAGAATTGAGGACTGACAGTTTTTCAGATGTGTGTAGTTGATGATGTCCCTTATGAAGTGTGTGTGTTGCTGGATATTCCGGTGTTGTACACTACATTGCTGGTCTTCATGAATGAGAGTTGCCATTACTGGTTTCAATTTATTCGTCAAAGTCTTTGTTAAAATCTTGTAGTCTACGTTTAAAAGCGAGATCGGTCTGTAACTCTTTACAAGTGTCTTGTCGGTGTTCTCCTTCGGAATAAGAGTGATGTAAGACGTGTTGAAACTGGATGGAAGTTCTTGTTTGTGGAAAGATTCAGAGAATACTGTTAGTAAAAGGGGACCTAGAAGAGGAAAGAAAAACTGACAGAATTCAGCGGTAATACCGTCAGGGCCAGGCGATTTGCCCTTCTGCATTCCGTGAACCGCTTGTGTTATATCTGTTAGTGTTAATTCAGTATCTAGTGTTAGTTTCTGTTCCTCTGTGAGTTATTTTGTGAATTTCATAAAGTTTTCTTGTACGTGCGCCTGTGTGTTTTCTTCTGTGTAAAGGTTCTTATAATAATTTTCAAAGGCTAAGGCTATTTGTTGTGGCTCGACTTGTATATTTCCTTCCTTGTCAATTATCTGGCCTATCTGTCTGCTGCGCTGTATGTTTTGTTCTAAAGCAAGGTATCGTTTACTCGGTATCTCTTGTGTTATAGTTTGTAACTTTGTTCGCAGTAAAGCCCCCTGAAATCGGTGATGTCTGTGGAGATCTAATTTGTCCTGCAATGCTATGATGTGTGGTGAATTTTTGTCTGTCTGTAGTAAGAGTGTAATTGCATTTTCCAATACTTTTTCTTGTTTTAGTTTTAGCTTGCCGGTCTCTCTGGCTGAGGGATTACACCACTTTCTCCGTAATCCCGTTTATCC
Organism: Cepaea nemoralis; assembly: GCA_014155875.1. Taxonomy (NCBI): domain Eukaryota; kingdom Metazoa; phylum Mollusca; class Gastropoda; order Stylommatophora; family Helicidae; genus Cepaea; species Cepaea nemoralis. The sequence goes on from JACEFZ010024755.1 coordinate 77,824, forward strand.
ACGCAGGGTCTCGCAGCGAGGCGATAACTGGAAGCGGTTCGACCCGCGCTCGTGACTTGCGGGATAATGAGCCGGCCTCTCAGAAAGCAATGGCAAACTACTGAGCGTAATCTTGCCAAGAAATCAACATACAGCTGAAAGATGCTGATGTTAACAGCGATGTCCTGTAAAGAATATGCAAAAAAAAAAGTTTTTGTTTGTGTATTACTGCTGCTAGTGTTTGAGTTCTCTCTCGTATCGTATAGCTTGTTTCCCAGAGTTCTCGCACATAACCCTCTGGTATATCGCTTGTGTATGTGAGGATCAGTTTTATTATGCAATCTACTTAGTCCTGATTTTGTAAAAGTGTGCAGTTAGATTTCCAATGGGGAGATCTTCTAAAATGTGTTGTTGCTTGAACTGTGTTTATTGTTGCATCTACAGCCTTATGATCTGTGAAGTTCAGTGTCTCCTGTAAATGCTTGACTTGTGTTATGTGATGTGTTATGGACGCATAAATTCTATCTAATCACTCTGCTCTGTTGTGTGCATTGTTTGTGTGTGTTGTATCTGTACCATTGGGATGCATCTGACTGTATGCGTCTGTCAGCCCATTTTTCTGTCGCCGGCTCAGTTATCCCGCAAGTCACTAGCGGGAGTCGAACAGCTTCCAGCTCTCGCCCGCTACGAGACTCTGCGTGATAAACGGGATTACAGAGAAAGTGTTGTAACCCCTCGGCCAGAGAGACCGGCTCTGTCAGCCCATGTATATTTAATATTGTTTTGCAATGTGTCTAACTGATGTTCCTCCTCCCCTGTTGTGTTTCTAATTTGCATTCTTACATCTCCATTTATAAGGTCATGCGCCGAAAGTACGCAATTAAATGCACCCCCTAGAATTATGTTGTGACCCCGATATGAGCGTGATAATAAATTTTCCAGTGTTTGGTAGAAGAGCGGCTGATTTCTGTAGTCAGGCGGTGCGTGTATGTTGACAATAGTGTATTTATTTATGTTATTTCCCACCTGTACTATAGCTATCCTACCCTGGCAGTCCCTGTCCTTCTCAATAATCTGCCACCTGTTCGATGTCTGTATTATTGCAGTACTCAATCCGATATGTTGAGTACTATAACTAAAACGCTGCGGGATTTGCTGAGGAGGGGATCCGAGCACTTATGGACTGAATGGTCCGATGTGCAACGAGGATGATCTGTCGACTAACTAACTAACTAACTAACTAAAACATGAGTGTCTTAGACCTAAGAATGTTATGATATATGATGCGTGTTCGTCGGTGTTAACGTTAGTTTCCTGTATGAGTATAAAATCAGGTTTATATTTGTGTATGAGTGGTATAAGATGATTAATTGTGGATCTTATACCTCGAATGTTAATACTCATTAATTTAATTTCCGCTGCCATTTTTGTTGTAATATAAGAAACGGTTTAGTATAATTGTGTTTCTTGTTTCAAACTGTCTGTATTCATGTTATCATTTCTGGAGATATTCAGTAGATTACTTTGCCGGGCTTGAAATCTCTAAGTCTATAACGAGGCGTGGAGAAGAATCTGACAGGTTTTTTTGTCGGGGTGGTGTGTTAATATTATCACTGTCTATTCCGGTCATGGCGCTGGTCGTTATCTGTATAATTATCTTCTTCTTCTTCTTCTTCAGCTTTCCGAGCCATTGAGGTTCTTTGCTGCAAATACAATCCGTCTCCATTCGTCTCTCTGGTGGACCTTCTCTTGCCATTCGTTGATTCCAAGTGCTTGTAGGTCTGTATCTGTATAATTATGTTCAGTATAATTACTTACACATTTCTTTTTGTTTGACCTATGCGCTTCAGACGGTGTAGGGTAGTCGTGGTTGTTGAGGGGTGGCAGCGTGGTAATAGGCGTCGAGCTCTCACCGTCAAACAGGCTCTTGGTTGAGCGTCCCCTTTTCCGACTGACCAGCTGGAAACCGTCTTCATCCTCCTTACTATGCTGATCTGTCTGGGAGTTCTAAGTGACTTGTTGTGCCAGTCTAGGTCTCTTCTTGATTTGTACTTAGGCCGGACATTTATTACTCCAGTGGGTATCCTCCCCACAGACTGTACACGCCGTCCGGCGCCCCGGAACTATGATAAAGAGACGGTGTAGCTTATCTTCTACCCCGTCCAACTCCATGTCCACGTAATGTGGCAGAGGTTCTTTCGGGTTGCACAGAAGTAACCACTTGTCCGTGCTGTTTTTAAGTTTATGCACTTCCGCATGTATATCTCCCGAAATATCCGCGGCTGTTTGCTTCACTGTCTCAACCTTTGCGGTTGTAGGCATCCAGTGAATCATAGCCTTGGTCTTTTCCTTCTCTATGTTTTCAATTACAATAGTTACTTTAGGATCCTGCAGTTCGTGCTTCGTCCCGTGAAGCCGTTCATAATGAGCCGCCTTTGCTTCCGGTGTCAGCGTAGCGTACCATCTTTTAGGGTCCTGAAAACGGTAGATGGATTTTATCCCTTCCCGGGATCTTTACCGATCCCACAAGGCCCCCCTCAAGACGCTCGCCATCAGCGAGTAGTTGAACCGGAATACATGAGGTCCTGATATTGAAAACACAAGTGTGTTTGCTTGGTGGAACGCTCCTCCATCGAAACCTTCACTCTTGTTGACTTTGACACGTTTTACAATTTGGCTTTCCATCTTATATAATCCGTGACAGAGGAAATCTTTAATACAGATTTACACGTGGTGAAAACAATCGAAAACACTTCCACAAAACTGAAATCACTGATATATTTGAATAATCCGTGACAGAGGAAATTTTAACCCAAATCTACACGTGGTGAAAACTATCGAAATCACTTCCACAGAATGAATATCACTGATATGTTTAAATAATCCAGGAATTAAGAAGTTTTCATGTAACATTACAGTGATGAGATAAAACACAAGCAGGCAGAGTTGGCAAATCGATTAAATAATTGCTGCCGCAATAGCAGATGTGACATATTTTGTCATCAGTCATCAACGCACACCTTAATTATAAATCAATCAATCAATCATGTGCCATGCCGGAAAGCGTGGGCGGTCATGACTCGCCATTTCACTCGATCACCAGTGTCGTGGATCAGCTCAGTGTTCCTGTCTCGTCCATGCCATGTGGCCAAGCCATCCAGGTATTTTCCTCTCGGTCTTCCTCTTGGTCTGTTCCCCTCGATCTTGCCAGTTGTCACTAAGTTCTTCAATCCATTTCTTCTCATAACATGTCCAAAAAATTTTGACTGTCTATGTCTAATTTCTCTAATCAGTTTACGATGTTCATTTGTCTCCTGTAGTACTTGGTCATTGGTTTTTCTGTCTGTCCATGGTATTCTTTGCATTTTCCTTAGAAACCTACATTTCTGCAGCCATCAGATGCTTTTCAGCTTGACTGCTCATTGTCCAAGTTTCACATCCATACAAAAGAACAGGCTCTATGTATCCCCTCAACACTCTTTTTCTCGTTTCAATTGACATCTTTTTATTGGTCAGAATGTTTTTCATCTTGCTAAAGGCTACTTTCGCCATGGCGATTCTTGTTCTAATCTCTTCAAGGCATCTCCCATCAGATGTTATGACTGTTCCAAGATAATTGTACCGATTCACTTGTTGAAGAATATTTCCATTTACTTGTATATTACATTGTGGCACTTCTTCCTTCCTAGTGACGACCATAACCTGAGTCTTTTTACAATTTAATTCTAACCCGAGTTGCTCACTGTGTACAACAACCGCACCTACTAATTGTTGCAGGTCCTGAGCATTGTCTGCAATTAATACTGTATCATCTGCATATCTAATGTTATTGATATTTCGTCCTCCAATGCTGATTCCATTTATATCCTCTACATTTCTGAAAATATTTTCACTGTATAGTGAAAAAAGATCTGGAGACATCACACATCCCTGCCTAACACCTCTCTTAATTGGCTGATACTGTCCCACTTCATTATCAATCCTTATTGCAGCTTGTTGTTTCCAATATATGTTTTTTATAAGTCTAATGTCTTTCCCATCAATTTGTAGATCTGCAAGCATATCCACCATGTTGACATGCCTAACTCTATCAAAAGACTTTGTATAGTCAATAAAGCAAAGATGTATATCCTTGTTTACTTCTATAGCACGTTCAATAACTGTTCGCAGCATATACACAGCATTTACTGTACCCTTTCCTTCTACAAACCCACATTGTTCTTCCCCTATTTCAGGTTGTATTTTCTTCCTCACTCTTTGCATGATAATTCTTAGCAAAATCTTTGTGATGTGACTCATTATACTAATTGTTCTATGTTGATCACATTCCAAGGTTCCTGGTTTCTTTGGGATTGCAATAAATACAGAGTTACATAATTCAGGAGGTATAACTCCAGTATCAAATAATGGGTTCAGCAGTCTGGTGACTTGCTCTAGTCCAAATTCTTTTAAAGCTTTAATCATTTCTGTTGTGATGTTATCTGCACCGGGGGCCTTGCCAGCTTTCGTATGCTTAAGAACATTTCGAACCTCCATCTCCAAAATTGGCGGTCCTTCATTATTAAATCTAATATCATACTGTTCATCTCTGTTATCATAATAAAGGTGTTTCACGTAATCTGTCCATACCTGTAGAATCTGGTCTTTTTCTATTATGATTTTGCCATCTTCAGTTTTTAGACACCCTGTAGATGTACTTGTTCTTTTATTAGTGAGTTCCTGAATTCTTTTGTGCACTAATTTGGTATTTTGACTGTTGTGTTGGTTTTCAATTTCTAAGCACTTTTCCTCAAGCCATGTTTCTTTTGCCTCCTTACATAATGTTCTGACTTGTCTGTGAATTTCTTCATATTTGACAGAATTATTTTTGTTGAGTCTTCTTGTTTCCATGAGGTGTAAAATTTCTTCAGTCATCCATTTCTTACGACCCACCTTCTTTAATATTGGAATAGTTGTTTCTGCAGCCAAATTGATTGAATTCTTCAACGTTTCCCATTGATCATCCACATCCTGGAATAGGATCTCTAGATCAGACAAAATTTCAAATCTGTTCTGTACTTCTATGTTGAATTTGTTTTGTATTTCCTTGTCATTACTCAATGTACACAAATCATATTTAGTGTTTCCTGTTATATACTCGACTTTTTTTAACTTTATCCTCAATGTTCCTGTGAGTAATCTGTGGTCACTATAACAATCGGCACTGGGAACTGTTTTTGCTATTGTTAATGCGTTTCTAAATCTTCTGCTAATCAACTGAACCTAAACCTAACTTCAAACAAGGAATTTTTTTTTTTTTTTTAAAACGTTTATTGAGTGTTAAGAAACATTTGCATTTGTATTGTTCGTGTTTTTACAGAGCGTTGCATGTGGAAGTGTAGGTGACATATGCGCAAAAATTACAAATATTTTATACATTTAAACATTTCTCCATTGACATTGTTGTAAGGAAATATTTTAAATCAACAGCGTGATGGTTGTGGGCTGCTATTATTTCCCTTGCCGCCCCGCTCTCCTGCCAGCTCTAAAAGCTCCTACCAAGTACCATCCTCTTCGGTGATGATAAATATGGCGGTGCACAAACTGTTTAGAACCAGCCGGAGAGGGTGGCAGCAAAGACAACAATCACAGTATCAAAAAGGTGGGAAAGGGGGATGTGCAGTTTACGGGTTTACAAAGCCATATATATTTATAATGATTACAATACTACTAATGCAAATAAACAACCAAATACATAAATAATAATATTGATAATGACAAGGAATAATTTTAAAATGCTAAGGGTGATAACAATAACACTGTTTTTGTTAAACAGCAATGATAATAAACAGCGATGATAATAATATTAATAGTTAAACCTGTGATTCCATTTGCTAAAATGATTATCTTAGGAATGGTGTTTACATGAAATACATCTATAGTAATGACAAGAATGAAAACTGCTAAGGGTGTTAACAGTAACAGCAATGATAATATTTTCAGCAATGATAATAAATAGTTAAACTTGTGGTTCCATTTGCTAAAATGATTTCCCTAGGTATGGTGTTTACATGAAATACATCTATAATAATAATGACAAAGAGTGAAACTGCTAAGGGTGATAACAATAACAGCAAAGATAATAGACAGCAAAGATAATAATAGTTAATCATGTGATTCCATTTGCTAAAATGCTTATCCTAGGAATGGTGTTTACATGAAATGCATCTAAAATAATAATGACAAGGAATAAAACTACTAAAGGTGATAACAGCAATGCTAATAAATGCAATGATAAGTACTCAATGAAAATAGTGATAGTCCCACTCTCACCCATTTGACCCACCACACTAATGGGTAATGATGGTAAAGGCAGGATAAATTTTGGAACCAAAGGGTGAGGGTGTCAGCAAAGACAACAAACAAACCATGAGTGAGGGAAGGGGGGGGGGTCTCATGGGAGATGAGGTTATATATTAATAAAGGTTATTATATTAATAATGCAACTAAAACCAAATACATCAATAATAATGATGACTAACATTTACCTACTAAGGGTGATAACAGTACTGATAGTAACAGCAATGATGATAATAGTTATGATAATGATCCCACTTTCCAAAACTGTGATTCCATTTGCTAGAATGATTTTCCTAGGAATGGTGTTAGCATAGCATAGTAGGTACATATAAATTGCAACATAGTAGAAGTAAAAGGAGTTGGTTTTCTTTTCCTCCTTGCTTATTTTTTGGTCTTATTTGTAAGGGTTCATTCATTTTTTCCCTCCCTCTTGTGTTTTTTTTTTAATTACTTATTGTAAAAAGTAAACAAGCATCAGTATTAGCACAAATTTTTACAATCTTTACATTTTTGTTTCCCTTGCCACCCTCTCACCAATTTGGTTTCACTCCTCCAATGCCATTACCCCCCTCTCTGGGCAATGATGGTAAAGGCAGGATAAATATTTGAACCAAACCGGTGTGGGTATCAGCAAAGGCAGCATCAAGCCATGAGCAAGGGGAGGGGGGGCACATGGGAAAGGAGTTTTGGTTTATTACTAATGATGATAATAATAATAATGACAGGAGGAGGCATACTGAGGGTAATAACAGCAATTATAACAAACAGCAATGGTAATAATAGTTATGAAAATGATAAACATTTTTACAATATGTGATTCCATTTGCTAGGATGATTTTCTTTGTAATGGTGTTAAACATAGCCTAGCAGGTACATACACATGCAAACTGCCGTTTTAATAATACTTGGAGTAAAGGAGTGGGTTATATTTTCCTCCTTGTTTTTTTTTCCCTAAATGTAGGGGTTCATTCATATTTCCCACTTTGCTCTCTCTTTCTTTTTTTTAAAATGAAAATTAACCAAATATTTGTATTTGCATGAGTTTTTACAGTATTATTGGTTTGATAACCATATGTGTTTTTATATTATTCATTCATTCAACACTCACTCACATGATTCAAAGGGGGTGACTAAGCGAAAGGGAAATCTTTACATTTTTGTTTCCCGCGCTACCCTCCCACTAATTGTTCAATTCCATCAATGCTCTCCTGACCACTCTAGTAATGATGGCACAGGCAGGACAAAAGTTTGAACCAACCAGTGGGGTTAGTAGCAAAGGCAACAAACTGTAAGCAAAGGGGGGGGGGGATGAAATTGTAAAATGATAATGATGATATCAATAATACTTATAACATTAAAATTACTAAGGATAGTAAAGGTAGAATAAAGATAGTCATTATAATAATAATGATGATAATCATTATAATAAACAATAATAATAAAATAATAATAATAATAATAATGGTAATAATAATGATAATAGTATAACAAATATGTGAGTTTATTTACTAAAGTGATAATCTTAGTAGTGGTGGTAGTATAGCACAACAAGTGCATTCAAAGCCAAACATTCCATAAATAGTACATTGGAATGGGAGGAGTTTAATTTTCTTTTCTCCTTTTTTCTTTTCGCTCTTGTCTATAAGGGTGAGACCATCATTTTGAAACAAGTAAAACAAGCATTTATACTTCCACTATTCTTTACATAAGGCATTTTCCATTGGTCTTTTGACCATATGTGATCTATTTAATCATCCACTCACCATTCATTCACAGTTTCTTCTTTTTTTCTCTCACTCATGTATACCAAAATTTCCAAAAAATTCCCAAAATTGCCAGAGTTGGTATACCATTTATACCAACTCTGGAAAGAGTTGTGATATTTTGTGCGTGTACATGAAGGAAACTAAATGTGTGTTATATGTGTGGTGTTTGTATCTGGCAAAATTTCTGCAGGTCCATATAAGTTGTCTGTAGTAAGAAAGTGCTACAAGTAGTTTTGTATGTATGTCCTTAGATGTCATTGGTATAGTATTGAGAAAAATTGCTTTATATATGTCGGTTTGTTTGCCTGTGTGTGTTTGTATGAGGTGTTTGAGTGTTGCGCATGTGGCAGTAATTGTTGGACACGTATAATAAATGTGTTCCTCTGTCTCTTGTGTGTTGTTTCTACATAATTGACATTGTTTGGATATGTATGCTTCTACCTGTGTTGTGGGGGTCATACTGTATAACAGTCTATATGTGATCTCTCTAGCTTTTGGTGTTATGTGTTTGTTGTGTAGGTTTGAAAAGGTGCATGTGAAGTCAGTCATGAAGTATTTGTGTCCTCTTTTAATCCTAAGTCTTAGTGATGGTGCTTGTTCTCTAACTAAATGTTTGTATATTTTGTGTGTTGTTTGCTGTATTAACTGTTCATGTCCTTTTATTGCCTGTATGCATGTCTGATAGAATGTTGGCAGTCTTCCCTGGTAGTGTGCAGTTGCATTGTTAAGAGGTGTGAGATGTTTGATGTTGTGGCCTATGTAGTATAGTGCTAGACTGTTCTGTTCTGGGTGTCTGATGATTTTACCTATGTAACTACTCCTAAGTGACAGTATTTTTGTCTGGATGTCTTGTAATCCAATGCCGCCTTGTTTCCTGACTTGTATGAGAGTTTTGTGTTTAATGCTGTGTATCGTGTTGGTGAAGATGAAGCGTCTGATTTGTTTGTTTATGTTTGTGACGGTCTGTTTAGGAGGGTCCAGTACTGTCGCTAAATATATTATTTTGGGTAATATGTATGTGTTGACTATTGTGCTTCTACAATTCAAACAAGGAATTTTTTTCTTTTTTTTTTTCTTTTGGCCCTTCACAGGCCGGACAAAAATATTTTTAATGATCGAATCGTTTGTTACAAACACATTTCAGCAAAATTCTAACAAGGAAGGCGAAAGATTTATACGTTGTGAAGAGAAACCAGAGTATGCGTAACTTCTATTTAGACACATGTGGCCTAGCAGATAAAGAAATAAATAATTTACTAAACATTATTTATTATACAACAACTTGGTACCTAACATTTTAAATAATATTCAAAACTGTATATAGCTTTTATGATGGTAATATTCAATTTATACTTTCTAGGATATGAATAAAATTGTTACAGAAATAAGCATAAACTTCTCTTGCAAAATAGCTGTCAGTACAAATATAGTGAAATCTATAATTGTTCCCCTTGATTGCTAAAGCCGTAATATGACTTCAACCTAGATGCAATTATTTCCCTTGTAGTAAATAAAATAAAATTAGTTTCATATCCTTTACAGGGCCGACATCCCTGGTCTAGGTGTTACACGACTTTCTCCGTAATCCCGTACACTCTCGTAACGTGACGTGAAGTACGCGAGAATTGGTAGCTGTTCTCTCCGCGTCCGTAACTTACGGGGTATGTGAGCCGGTCGCTCAGAAAGCAATGGCAAACCACCGAGCGCAATCCTGCCAAGAAATGCAACAATCAGCTAAAAGATGCTGATGTTGACACGATGTCCTGTAAAGGATATGTGAAAAAAAATCCTTTACAGGGCGTTGCAGTCAACACCAGCATGTTCTGTTGTTGTGATCTCTTGGCAAGCCCACGCTCAGCAGTCCTCCATCGCTCTCCGAATGACCGGCATCCATACCACTTCGTAAAAACACCAACGCAAGACGGTTTGCTGCCAAATCGTCTGCAGCTGTGTTTCAAACGCGGGTAAGCGGGATTACGAATTGCGTCTGTAACTCCTTCGCCTCGTAGCGAGAAAAACAAAATTATTCGTACTAACAAACCATTCTGTACACGACATCTTTTTAAGGTTGGTGTTGTTTAGCTTGTCCTCTGATGTCCACATTTTTCCCCCTGTCAGCTTCCTTGGAACCTCTGTATTTTATTTACTTATTTATTTATTTAGTTATTTATTTATTTATTTATTTATTTTTGTTGCATGATTATGACATAGCCATGTACCACTCAAGCCGAAGTGCAGTAAGAACACAAGAAGGTATATCAGATATGTTTTAGCGCTTGTTTTAGTTTGCTGTCGTCACTCTCTGTTATATTGTCCTGATGTCCGTTCAATTTCAACTACAGGGACATTGTCGCAATCTTGTTAATATTTGTACAATACCTTGCAAGCAGATGTGCAGCATTCCATAATTTTCGCTACAGTCCAATATTTTATCTAGTTTCTTCTTCTTCTTCTTCTTCTTCTTCTTCTTCTTCTTCTTCTTCTTCTTCTTCTTCTTCTTCTTCTTCTTCTTCTTCTTCTTCTTCTTCTTCTTCTTCTTCTTCTTCTTCTTCTTCTTCTTCTTCTTCTTCTTCTTCTTCTTCTTCTTCTTTTTCCTTTTCTTTTTCTTTTTCTTCTTCTTCTTCTTCTTCTTCTTCTTCTTCTTCTTCTTCTTCTTCTTCTTCTTCTTCTTCTTCTTCTTCTTCTTCTTCTTCTTCTTCTTCTTCTTCTTCTTCTTCGTCTTCTTCTTCTTCTTCTTCTTCTTCTTCTTCTTCTTCTTCTTCTTCTTCTTCTTCTTCTTCTTCTTCTTCTTCTTCTTCTTCTTCTTCTTCTTCTTCTTCTTCTTCTTCTTCTTCTTCTTCTTCTTCTTCCTCTTCTTCTTCTTCTTCTTCTTCTTCTTCTTCTTCTTCTTCTTCTTCTTCTTCTTCTTCTTCTTCTTCTTCTTCTTCTTCGTTCATCCGGAGTTTTTTTTTTCTTTTTCGGACGTGATTGCGTTCTTGCGCCGTTAGGCCGACACATCCGACTTCTGCGGTTATCTAGTTTCTGATTGTAGGATTTCGACAAATTAAAGTATTTCAAAATAAAGAAAAGTTGCATTGAAACTGAAGTTTACGACTCTACAGAACCAAACATCTGTAAAAGATAAGGTATTTGATAAAACAAATTTGTTGTTAGTTCCCTTGTCTACTAAAACGGTTCGGTTTCAATCCCCAGCAGCAGCAGCAGGTTGTGGCACCGACCCAGACTAATTAAAATTCAATGGCATCGTCACAACGTGAAGACAATTGACATGTAGGAGAAGCATGGGGAGACAAAGAGAGAAGATTCGCTCGTCATTGGTTGGGGAAGTAAATTACAAGTACCTCAGAAGTGGTAGTTGGCTCACACAATGGCGGGGGATACTGGTAATTAAAAAAGCTGACCCACACGCAAAAGTCAGTCCAGTTTTGGCAACGTTTGAGTTCAAAGAGAAAAAAAGACAATTTTACGTGTAGTAGATTGCCGTTGTTTGCTGAACTACAGACGCTCATACCATCGAAATCAACGCAAGGCGGCCTGCTTTCAAATCGTCTACGGCTGATTTCAAACCTTTGACGTCATACGTCGGGGAATTGCGGAAGGCGTTTACTACACCTAAGCCACAGAACCTACTAGTTCAATTAAATGAAGATTAACTACGAAATTGTGCCCGTTTTTTTATGTCCTTCGCAGGACATTGCTATCAACCCCATGTTGATCTTCTAGGCCAGTGGTTGTATTGCTTCTTTTCATCTGACATGTAGACAGTTAGTGCTTCTCTGACCTGTAGAAGACTCTGTAGCATAATAAACATACTGTTTCATCTTGTTGGTACATCTTGCTGTAGCTTACACAATGGTGACTCAGTAAAATTTTGCACCTCGGTTGTGTTTGCAGCACTATGTTTAAAATGTCCGACAATTTTTTGACATCCGGTTCATTTGTATAAGTGATGGGAGAAAAGTGTTCGATTAATCGTTAAGAAAATTAATCGTTAAAAAAATTAACGATTAATCGATTAATTAATCGTTAACTTCCGCAGCCCTAATAATAACGACAGTCAACAATGGCCATCAACAGCGACAACTAACAATAACGACAGTCAACAATGACCATCAACAATGACACTTAATAATAACGACCATCAACAATGACAATTAATAATAACCACAGTCAACAATGACCATCAACAGTGACAACTAACAATAACGACAGTCAACAATGACCATCAACAGTGACAACTAACAATAACGACAGTCAACAATGGCCATCAACAGTGACAGCTATCAATAACGACAGTCAACAATGGCCATCAACAGTGACAACTATCAATAACGACAGTCAACAATGGCCATCAACAGTGACAACTAACAATAACGACAGTCAACAATGACAATTAATAATAACGACAGTCAACAATGACCATCAACAGTGACAATTAATAATAACGACAGTCAACAATGACAATTAATAATAACGACAGTCAACAATGACCATCAACAGTGACAACTAACAATAACGATAGTCAACAATGACAATTAATAATAACGACAGTCAACAATGACCATCAACAGTGACAATTAATAATAACGACAGTCAACAATGGCCATCAACAATGACAACTAACAATAACGACAGTCAACAATGGCCATCAACAGTGACAACTAACAATAACGACAGTCAACAATGGCCATCAACAGTGACAACTAACAATAACGACAATCAACAATGGCCATCAACAGTGACAACTAATAATAACGACAGTCAACAATGACCATCAACAGTGACAACTAACAATAACGACAATCAACAATGGCCATCAACAGTGACAACTAACAATAACGACAGTCAACAATGACCATCAACAGTGACAACTAACAATAACGACAGTCAACAAGGACCATCAACAATGACAATTAATAATAACAACAGTCAACAATGACCATCAACAGTGACAACTAACAATAACAACAGTCAACAATGACCATCAACAGTGACAACTAACAATAACGACAGTCAACAATGACCATCAACAGTGACATCTAACAATAACGACAGTCAACAATGGCCATCAACAGTGACAACTATCAATAACGACAGTCAACAATGGCCATCAACAGTGACAACTATCAATAACGACAGTCAACAATGGCCATCAACAGTGACAACTAACAATAACGACAGTCAACAATGACAATTAATAATAACGACAGTCAACAATGACCATCAACAGTGACAATTAATAATAACGACAGTCAACAATGACTATCAACAGTGACAATTAATAATAACGACAGTCAACAATGACTATCAACAGTGACAATTAATAATAACAACAGTCAACACTGACCATCAACAATGACAATTAATAATAACGACAGTCAACATTTAAGGCATTTAAAGAATGGCGCAAACACATTTCCATGGGCTGCTTGTTCTAATATCCGCAAGGCATTTTCAGTAAGATGTTTAAAACTATTCCTATAATTCATTTCTAACCACCGTTGCATACTGTGTACAATAACCTGTATCCCTTATGTGATGTCGGCTCTGTGGCGAAGGGAGTTACAGGCGCAATTCGTAATCCCACATACCGCGTACGAAACACAGCTGCCGGCGATTAGGAAACAGACTACCTTGCGTTGGTTTTCATAGAATGGACAGAGAGCAATGGCACAATCACAATCAGTAAGAAAATATGATGGGGTTGACTGCAACGTCCTGGAAAGGAATGCAACTAACTTTTTTTTAAAGTGGTGCATATCATGTTTATAGTCTGCAATTGATATTGTAATCATATGCGTGTCTTATACTGTTGATGGTAGATCTGCATGGCCGAATGCCGATGGTGAATACCCTTACATTATCTAAACTTCTCATACGAAGGAGAGTCAATAAGGAAGTCAGTAGTATATTGAGGTTTCCAGACACATATTCTGGGAGGGTAATTGGGAGGGTAATGGAGGGTAATAGGGTTTATGAAGGAAATATGGGGCAAATTGTCGACTCGGTAAAAAAATTTTTTGGTGGGAACGGGTTTTTTCGGCGGGTGATGGTGTCTGTGAAAGTAATTAAGGTAAAAGTATTCGGTGGGAATAGAAAGGTTGTGCGTACGGATGAGGGAGGGCTGTAAGTTACGTGTATGAATGTGTCTGTTCGTGGTGTAGTGATGTATAAACAAGGGTGTGATGGATCGTGGTTTCTACTCATGGGTTGGATATATTTTGGTTACGTGTATGAATGTGTTAGTATGCGTGGTGACTAATGTATAAACAAGGGTGTGATGGGTCGTGGACTCGAAGTAAGAGGTGGTTACTATCATCTGAACAGTGTGATAGTAGTGAAGGTAAAGGGTGGTATATTCACTACCATCATTACAAAGGAAATCTTATAAAGTTGTAATGGGTATGGTGGTAAGGGGTATTAGTGATCAAGTAGGAGTGATATAGGGGTGGTCATAAATATAATAAGAGGTGTTCGCAATTACACACTGGTCAACCAGTGGTCAAGCAATGGTCAAGTAAGGGTCAAGTAGTCAGGTAAGGAAATTTTAGGGAAAAGTGATTGTAATGATATGGTGATGATTAAAGAGTGGTAAATTACTGGTCAAGCAGTGGTCAAGTAAGGGTCAAGTGGTCAAGTAAGGAAAATTTTAGGGAAAATTGGTCGTAGTGACATGGTAATGCTTAAATTAGTGGTAAATTAGTGGTCAAGTAGTGGTCAAGTAGTGGTCAAGCGGTGGTCAAGTAAGGAAATTTTAGGGAAATTTTAGGGAAAAGTGATTGTAATGATATGGTACTGATTAAAGAGTGGTAAATTAGTGGTCAAGCAGTGGTCAAGTGGTCAAGTAAAGAAAATTTTATGGAAAATTGGTCGTAGTGACATGGCAATGTTTAAATTAGTGGTAAATTATTGGTCAAGTAGTGGTCAAGTAGTGGTCAAGCAGTGGTCAAGCTGTGGTTAAGTGAGGAAAATTTTAGGGAAATTTTAGGGAAAAGTGATTGTAATGATATGGTGCTGATTAAAGAGTGGTAAATTAGAGGTCAAGCAGTATCAAGCAGTGGTCAAGTAAGGAAAATTTTAGGGGAAATTGGTCGTAGTGACATGGTAATGTTTAAATTAGTGGTAAATTAGTGGTCAACCAGTGGTCAAGCAATGGTCAAGTAAGGGTCAAGTAGTCAAGTAAGGAAATTTTAGGGAAAAGTGATTGTAATGAGATGGTGATGATTAAAGAGTGATAAATTACTGGTCAAGCAGTGGTCAAGTAAGGAAATTTTAGGGGAAATTGGTCGTAGTGACATGGTAATGCTTAAATTAGTGGTAAATTAGTGGTCAAGTAGTGGTCAAGTAGTGGTCAAGCGGTGGTCAAGTAAGGAAATTTTAGGGAAATTTTAGAGAAAAGTGATTGTAATGATATGGTACTGATTAAAGAGTGGTAAATTAGTGGTCAAGCAGTGGTCAAGCAGTGGTCAAGTAAGGAAAATTTTAGGGAAAAGTGATTGTAATGAGATGGTGATGATTAAAGAGTGGTAAATTAGTGGTCAAGCAGTGGTCAAGTGGTCAAGCAAGGAAAATTTTAGGGAAAAGTGATTGTAATGATATGGTGATGATTAAAGGATGGTAAATTAGTGGTCAAGCAGTAGTCAAGTGAGGAAATTTAAGGGAAAAGTGATTGTAATGATATGGTGATGATTAAAGGGTGGTAAATTAGTGGTCAAGTAGTGGTCAACCAATGGTAAAGTAGTGGTCAAGTGAGGAAATTTTAGGGAAAAGTGGTTATAATGATATGGTGATGCTTAAAGGGTGGTAAATTAGTGGTCAAGTAGTGGTCAAGTGGTCGAGTGACCACTTAAATTGTATAGGACGATGTGCCTAAGATTATGGTAGTTATTAAAGTGATCGATGACGTGGTCAAGCAGTGGTCAAGTAGTCGAGTGACCACTTAAATTGTAGGGGAAAGTACGTATAGTGCAATGGTGGTGGGTAGAGTGAAGAAGAAGCAATAGTAGTGATAATACTACTACCAATATTATCGACAAGAATATTAGCTGGTACGTTGTTAGAGATACTACATTTTTGTGGGGTGTGTAAAAATCATACAAAGAGGGTCACACAAACACACATACAAATACAAAGACAACCATACACAGACACACCCATACTATTACTACTGTCATCACAACTATACACACTTGATACACTTGTACATACAGACCTACAAGCACACAAAAACACACCCATACCATTACTACTGGTACCACAACTATACACAAGTACAGACACACTCACTCATATACAAGAACACTCAAATACAAACACAAAGACAACCATACACAGACACACCCATACCATTACTACTGTCATCACAAGTACACACAAGTACAGACACCTATAAACAAATACATAAACAAAAACATAATAAAATAGAGAAACAAATACTATACATGTTCAAATGGCTTTTATTGGTATACAACATTTAAAAATGGTTTCGTTTACGATCCAAAGGGAGCAGAGGGACTTGATTATTGTAGAAAGATGTCTGGTCTTTCAGAGGCTTGTCTTGACTGTCGGTAGATTGATATAGATGGAGTGTCATTGTTCCTGTGTCTTGATAAACTGTCACCGCTTTCAAACTGTTGTGTAATTGTCTGGGCATATCATCAGGTCTTGACATGAATAACCACTTGGGTGTAGACATCTTGATCGTTGTAGAAACAAAAATACGAGTGGTCGTCTCATTTTATAACGACGAATTTATCTAGTTTTAAACAGTTCTGGACTTGTCTTTTTTAACCACGGAGTAACCAATCGAAACACGAGACGGTCGTTCATGTGTTGTCTGTGTCCAAAGGGTTGCAGGATACGTGACAGGCTCGAGCCACGACATTTCATTAATAAGAAATACAACGCATACAGACCACAAGTACTGTTATTAATGTCTTGTAGCATACGGGTGTTGTACACGGGTGATCTGTCCGAGTTTCGTTGTATAAATGGATAATGTCGGCGTGTAATGGTGGCAAACCAAACGAATCGAAATATTCAAACTGACCTAGACCATTAAAATATAGGGCGATCCAATGTGAACCAGAGTAAGCACTGGTGTCAGTATTGACGATCAAAGCAGCTGGCTGTGTTCTATCAATGTGTCTAGGCAAATGATCTCTAGCGCATACGTTGACTAGTGGAAGGCGACGAACAAACAGATCAGACATGAGTAATTGTCTTAGTTGTTGGGTATCCATTATGCTATGTAATCTGTTAGCACTTGTCTCGTCTTGGAAACTTCTAGGACCGAATCGAGTTCGGCGTATACGAAGACTTGTAGAGGTACAGTCGTTATAACGTCAAACTTTAGTTCTACTGACAATGGGCCAGATTTCGCCATTTCAAACTGTTCTCCATCTAATATACTGGGAGTCAGATCAAAACTATAGAGACAATTCCCTTGACTATAACTTTCATAATTTATACCATTCCCGACATCCTTACCGGTCAGACCAAGGGCCAAGTTGGTACTATGGAAAGCTCGCATGTATTGACCTGTGGTATAATTCATGGTTAAGGGTTTGCCTGTAACACTACGCCCATCTACCATCAGACTCAAATAGTTTAACTGATAATGATTGAATATGAAGGGGTTCGTATTCAGCTCGCCATTGAAGCAGGAAGCATTCACTAATCCGATCACCACCCGGGTCGGTGTCTGGCTGAGGAAAAGGTTATCTTGTGTGTGGGAAAACATACCTTTAGGGATAGAAAAGGTCTTTACCACGACCCTTTTAAAAGGATACTTGGCATTGGATCTCAATAAGGCTTTTTCATGGGCAAGAGAGATAGCTGGATTTAACTTAGCTTTCCTCACCAAGAGGGCGGCGTAAGTAATGACACTCTTGTACCCACCATTTACATCCGTGGCAATCAAATTAAAGACGGATTTTGATGGGGTTAGTTTGATTTTAATATCGACACCATTCAACATGTACCGGTCCTGATTGAAAATGTCGGAATGTAGGCGCCCCATCATATCCAGAGGCACACTATAGCTGGCTAAAGATCTTCTTTTGGCTAGACCTGTATTGTGCTCACCCTTTGTGTCTGCCATGTGCAAAGGAGTATCTTGATAGTATAGAGCTGACGTCAGATGACTCTTTTTGGCCTCTTCACCGTAATTCAGAAGAGCTTCCAAGTAGGCCCGGTACGGATATGAATTTTCACTCGGTGAAATAAGAGTGTCGTTCAGGGACACGTCTACTTGAGAAAACAAACTATGCAAATAATAATTTATAGGACCAACTTCGGCTGTGTTTGGTAGGTCGTCGCCATTGGGCAGTGTAACTTTGGCTCTCACGTGCAGAAAAGTATTAAACAAATCAATGTAATCTTCACCGACACCAGAAATGGTGAATTCAATGGGTGCCCCATAAGCTAAAGTGGCCAATGGATGAATCTCCACAAACTGTCCCTCTTCTACGGCTGTCTGGGTGGGAGGTACACTAAACAGATCCAGACCAGAATGCAGACACTCACACGACTTGGGATGAATTAACGCCATTATGAGAAAATATCCGAATGTCCCGCTTGGTGGTGATGTGTCTTATGACTCGATGGCTTTCTGACTGTTGGTTTTATTCTTTTACTGGGCTGACCTGGCGGGGCGGCTCGTTTTCGTTTCCTAACACCACTACCTGATTGGCTGATGTGTTGAGCTGCGCCTTGGAGTAGTCGTTGACCAGCATCTCTGTCGTGTTCTTTGAAGGACTCACCAACATTTCTACCAGCTAAGGCATCTTGAGCCATTTGTCCCGTCCCCAGTCCTTCTCTCAATAGGGCTTTGCCACCAGTCTTCAACCAAGGAAGAATTGTGCGACCAAGACCACTAAAGAAACTACCAATTCCATGACCTCGCTGACTTCGACCACCTACAAAAACAGGGAGACCACTTCCAGCTTGATTGCAGAAATACTCCTCGTATAGTTTAGGGTTGCGTTGGATTGGCACGTGCCTAACCATGGTTAGCCCAGATCAAACCGTTTGGTTGTTCGAAAATGTAACGTCACTACTGAAGTTCCACCTGTAAATGGGATAGGTTTCCCCTGCTCGTCGGTTATAAGAAGTTCAATCGTGTCAAATGAAAATCGACTGAGGGGTACGTAATGTGGCTTGTCATACATCCTAAATACCGAGGTGGTAGATCTGTCTAGAACAGGTAGTGTCCTCAGTAATGGTACCATCACATCACCAACCACCCGCGAGGTGACAATATCGGAATAGACGAAGACATTTTTTGTGCCCTGGTCTAAATCCACTTCACCCACACCAGACAGACTGGGTTCAGTCTCGGTGACATGTGTCGAGGGAAACTGTAATATTTCTGCCAACTTGTCACTAAGTCTAACTTCAGCCCCTTGTTCATATAACTGGAAACGAGCCTTATTCGAAATATCATTATAAGAGAACATCATTCGGTTATGTTCTTGTAAGGCATCATCGAGACGCAGCCATTGCAGTTCATTGATAAATCTCTCAGCTTCGAAAAGCAATCTATTCAATTCTCCAATGAATTTTTCTGTTGATTTGTACAGACCAGGCGTCAGCGTAATCGTCATCGGTGGTTCATCTAGGTCTGGAGGTGGAAAGTACTTTATCCACACCTCGTCTTTCAAAATATTTAAATAGGTGTTGGGAAACTGAATATCGACCAAACCAACCTCGTACTGGGAGGTGAGCTCAATAGTTTGTGGTAGTTTGACAAAGAAATGTCCGGCGTTATTTTGGGGGTATATTTGTAACGAAGCATTACTCATCAGCGTCACGTAGAAACTCATTGTCATCGTCTTGCTCTTATCTAGGTATCTGAGCTCGGGTTCACACAGGCAACAATAACCTCGTTCAAGATGGTATCGAACATTTATTGTATTTCAATATACAGTGCGTTGGCGCAGTGGGTTAACAAACCCGCGCTATATTACATATCACAGATAGTTAACATCAAACACATGGTTATCATACAACAGTCTAGCAAACTATCTAGCCTATGTATATATATATCTATTAATATGTATTGAGTCCCTCTAAGGCAGGCCCTGTTGCCTCTCTGAAGTCCGTCTGTCCTCTGCCGGTCTACACGTGTCCCAATCCGACACGGGTGGTAACTCTGTCCGAGTTCCTCGTGGACCCCGCAATAGGCGGGCCACATCAGTGTCCACGGAACCCTGGACTCAATGACCAGTCCTTCGAGAAGGCTCTAGATTACTCGGGCCTTGAGTGACTCTCTTCTATCCCTTGGGCTGGAGTTGCAGCCCTTTAGTTAATATCTCTAAAGGTGAGGCGGTGACACTCATACTAGTCTATTCGAGGTCTGAGTGCTTCCTGATGCGAAAATGTAAAGTTAGTACTGAAGTCCCATCGTTGAATGAGAGTGTTTTACCCATATCGTCAGTTAAAAGTATTTCCACCGTGTCGAAGGAAAATCGACTTAATGGTACATAATGTAGCTTATCATAAAGACGAAACACTGAAGGTGACAGTCGGTCCAATATAGGAACAGTCCTTAGTAAAGGAACCATGACGTCTCCAACTGGTCTCGCGGCTACGAGATCTGAATAGACGTAGATATTTTTAACTTCGTTATCCATCTCTAATTCTATATTACCGTATAATAAGACATTATCGTCTGATAGAGTCGAGCTGGGAAAACCCAACATATTCTTCAATCTGTCACTAACTTTAGCTTGGGCGCCTTTTTCAAATATTTTCATCCCGACCTTTTTCCAAGGTGCACCTAGAAAGAATTTGATGTTTACTTTCTCGTCTAGTTGGGTTTCTACACACAACTTATTCAATTCCTCGATGAAAGTTTCAGGGCTGCTGAACGGACCCGGTGGACATACAAGGGTTATAGGTTCCATACCACTACCTTTAGGTGGAAAGTATTGGAACCAAATTTCACCAGGCAAACCATTAAATTACGAATTGGGGAACTGAATCTCGACCAGGGCCACTTCGTATTGGGTCGTTACATCAATGGTCTGCGGCAACTTGACAAAAAAGTGACCGGGTTGGTTGTTGGGAATTACCTTTGGTCCAGAATTACTCGGTAAAGTTACGTAGAAACTCATCGTTTTTCTAATTTAGGATTAGGTAGCATATACCCCAAACAACTACTCATTAGAGCTACCCACAACTTGCCGTCTGGTGCGTCTGCGCCTTGAGTCAGATTGAACAAAGACACGGCAATTACGGCATATATAACCACCATTTGACACAGAAATACAATCTCTGGTCTCGGTACACGTTGCCCAAAGAATGACCAGATCGATGTTCTTTCCCCCTCTGTCAGTTGTGGGCGCACCCCCATAGTTTCCACCCTGTCTTCACTCACACCACTAGTCTCCATAACTAGCTAGTTGCGTGTCAGCTATCCAACTATTGAATGAATTGGGATAACCAAACCACTTCACTAAATACTCTTTCCCACCACCTCGCCTGGGTCTTTCTTGTAAGATTGTTTCGATACGATACACTTGCTTGTCTCCAACTAGTTGTATTTCTTCTCTGTAGAACGAGCCCTGTAGTTCCTGTCCCGAATCATCTTTTACCACATAGGTCACTGGACTGGTCTGGTTTATGCGACTGACGGTAAACAATTCTTCTGTCCACGAGGGCATATACCCTTTTTTAAAAGGTTGTTTGGGTTCAGCCAGTCTGACTCGATCCCCAGGTGTAAAATACACTTTTTTCGATACGTATGTCGGCTTATACAAGTTATCCCACACCTCTTCTTGATTACTATAGTTGACTTGTACAGGGGCCATGCGAATACTTCTGTGGTACGAACCATTGTAGTTCTGGATCAATTTATCTATCACGTCGACGTAGCGGAGTGTATTGGTCTTGGTGAAATAACGCCACATTTTTTCTTTCAGGGTTCGATTGAATCTTTCCACTATCGCTGCCTTCACATCTTCATTCTCGGTGGTAAAGAAGTGCACACCTCGATCTTTCAGAAATTTTAAGAAGGTCCGATTAACGAATTCCGAACCTTTATCGCTCTGAAAATTTATCGGTTGGCTATCACCAAAGATTTTACTCATAGCCACCACCAGCGCTTTCCCCGTTTTCTTCTGGATCGGATAGCCCAAGCATATTTACTAAACACATCGATACAAGTCACTAGGTACGACATCCCATCGTTGTATCGTTGTAATAGTCTCATATCTATCAAGTCGGCTTGAAATTGTTGATTTATACCACCGGTTATGGTCTGGCGTCTCTGAAATCGGCGACGGATCGGTTTATGTAACGTGTAGGTATCCTGATGACGTAACCATTTATCTATTTTCTTCAGGTTAGTATTTCTTTTTAAGGCGGCGGCTCCACAATAGGCCCCCGGCTTCTTTGGGTCATAGTAATATTTTCTTAATTGGGCGGCCATTTTTGCCACTTGGGGGTAGGTATCCTAGTCTTCTTCTTACTTCGCCTGAGCTTGTAATGTGGTGTGGTCTCGACTGTTTTGGGTTCGACTACTTGAGCCGGTTGAATAGGTTGAAGAGGTGTTGGTTGAAGAGGTGTCTCGGCTACTGGTGTCGGTACACTGGTGACTTCAGGTTTTTGTTCCTTGATATCTACTAGTCCCAGAGGCTTGTGTCTGTACTGTTCGAGTCGATTCAGATACCTCTGTAGTGTTTGCTGATATGCTCTGGCCTTGTCACGTGGTGGTAGATCTTCTGTTTCCAGGACTTGTTGCATCTGACGATCCAAATCCTGTAGACTATCATTTAGTGTGTCGGGTGGTATATAGGGTTTTTCTAGCAACCGGGGATCGATCAAGATCATCTTCTTGGCCATTACAATCCCACCACGCTTTTCAACACATTTAGTATGGGGCCTAGTAAGGCGCCTATGAAACCACCTTGTTGTAGGATCTCTTTCCTTTTCTTAAGCGATAATTTCTTATGAGTGAGTGCTCTCAGACTGTCTTTGTGTCGTTGCAGACGCTTCTTCTGAGCTGGTGTCAGGGGAACATTACCTTTTAAAACGTTGTGACAGCACTCGCAAATTGATTGCACGAGATCCGGGGAAGCTGATTTCATTACTGCCTTCACAGTGGCTGGGTTGGTCTGACCCAAGAAACGTAGCATACCCTCGTTACGTTTAAGTCGGTTAGACATGTAATTTGGGGACGTAGACGACTTGCTGCTGGTCGGGAAATATATGACTTCGTAAGCGGAGCTGATCCGGTGTTTCCTGTCGCAGGTCAAATAACAAATACCCGTGTGGAGCCGATGTCGCGTCTTTAAAACTCTCTTGGACATATGACACACGGCCTGGATACATCTGTTTGGCGAGATTGGTAATCTGAGACCCGTCTCGAGGATTCTTAAACACCACTAGGTAGTGCGAATTCAGACTGATAGTTCTTTGTTCTTTATTCTTACCAAATAGGTTCTGTACTATATTACATAACACTGAGGTTGCGATGATGACTGCCTTTAGTAATAATTTAGTCACTCTGTCAATCTGTCTCAGACATTAGATCTATCTATGACTACTAACCGACGTCTATCCACCTTGTCCATTTTTCCACACCATCTGGACAGACCTTCATTTCAATTGAACACCCTCATAGTTTCGTAGATGGGTTGCCATTCCCCATAGCACCATATAATTTCCTCTGGAAGGGGGTTCTACCATGGCTGGTAGATGGGTCAAGAACTGTTGGACACAGACGGTTTTACCACTCCCGTTGGGCCCGCAATCAAAGCCGTAAAAGGATGTTTCCACCTAGGATCCATGAGAATTAATAAACAGCTACCTACTCGCATTGGTGTTTATAAACGTATCGGGGGATATTATTAGACCATTTGACCACCAACTGCACGCTAGTGGGTCTGTAGCTATTGTATAATAACGATGGACCCCAAAACTCGACTTGACACAAGTTCACACCGAGGTGGTGAGTATGGCGTTGACTATTATTATTCCTA
Organism: Cepaea nemoralis; assembly: GCA_014155875.1. Classification (NCBI taxonomy): domain Eukaryota; kingdom Metazoa; phylum Mollusca; class Gastropoda; order Stylommatophora; family Helicidae; genus Cepaea; species Cepaea nemoralis. The sequence continues at coordinate 101,894 of JACEFZ010024755.1, forward strand.
CAACCCCACAAAGACCAATAACTCGAGGTTGTGTCGCTTAGTACGTCAGATAGCCAACCAAACATGATGTGTTATTCACGAGACTAGAAGTCTGTATCAAGCCCGAACACGTTTTCTCCCGGTCTTTGTTTCAATCGCTGACGAAGTCTTTTGCCGATAACGTCATCAACTACTTTAGGTTTTTACACAGCGTCTTATGCATCTGGAAAAATTCTTACAATAAGACATGTCCATGACCTGGAGGAAGTTTGCTACACTGTGCCCCGTTTCATAAAACACCTTTCTAAATGGTTCGGGTTCTCAAACATATTTTGTTATAAAATTTATTGTATAAATTCTTGGGGCATGGGTAAAAGCCCGCCTTCTTTTTAAAACACGTAAAACATCCAACAAAAGTTGTCATACAACAACTAGAATATCAGCCCAAATATTTATGAATACTATGAGTCCCCCTCGGGGCCCGTTGCTTTAATCCTTTTGCCTCCGGGTTGATTCCTAACTCAAGGCTAATCTGTCCGGTTCCTCTGGACCCCCAAGGCCCAATCGGTCCCCAAATCATGGATTTTACCATTTTCTAGAATTTTAATTACTCGGGTTTGGGAAAAACATGGTTTTTGGGGGAGTTGCATCAAATTTTTGGAAATGGGCTGAAAGATATAAAAACTACACATTGGTCTAGGTATGGGGTTTTACTTGGGTTTCAAGCTAGGAATAAAAACATTCTTCTATGTGCTTTATTTCTTTTCTGTATGTTTGCCTGGAAAATTAAAAAAAAAAATAAAGAAATAACAAAATCTTGGTTTCAATTACAAAGAAGTAATTATCAAAACACTTTGGCTTAAAAAACATATGCATAAGGGTTGTAAAAAATATAAAAATGTATTGGGGGTGCCTAACTCAATTCAAATTTGGGATATGAAAGAGGTAAAACAAATCCCGCTCGTCTCTAGTGTATTTTGGTGTCTGACTTGTTATGGCGTGGTGAATGTTGTGTGTCTGATGTAAGGAAGGGTAATTGTTCTGTTATGTATTACGTGGAAATTCTAAAAGAAAATTGTTAAAGTGCAGATAGAATTTAAAATTTGGTTCCCCTTTCGTAACCTAATGGGAAAAAATAAAATTTACTTAAACACAATTTGGACATTTAAAAACTTTAAAAGTATCTGTCCATTTGATACTTTTTTTCCCTAAAAAAAGGGTTTGTGATAAATTTTTAATTTTATTGCCGATAGCTTCCCATTTTCTCTATATATTTGTTGAATACCGTGAAGGATGTGTGTGTCTCTGGTTCTGGCTCAAGAGGCGCTTCTCTTCTACCATTCAGAATTTTGTCGGTTTTCTGCTGTTAGTTATATTTTTTAGTTTTGCCTGGGTTTTTGGTGGGTGTCTCGATGGTAAAGGGGGTTGTTCTGTTTCTGATGTAAAAATAGGGGTATGTTTTGTTGTGTTTTTGTTTTTTTTTCTTTGAAACGTTGTCCCCCAAAAATAAAAAGTGTGTTTTCTTTTGTTTTCGTGTGGTCCGTGTCGAGTGGTTTATTTTATACGGAAGTCTTTGTCGACTGAAAGTGAAAGTAGATCTGGTGGTTTGTAAAAGTTTTTTTTTTTCCCCTTTTTAAACCCCAAAAAAATTTGGGGTATAAAAATTTCCAAAGTTTTATCGTGGGAAAGAATAAGGTAAAAGTTTCCCCTTTTGCCGTCCTAGTGAAAAAATTTTGGGGTTTACAAATGTCCCCCCGGGGGTGCTGTGTGTAGGTGTGGGATGGTAAAAGAAGGGTTATTTTATCCCGGGTTTGCCCCGTGTGATAGAATTTTGGGTTTTTAAAGGCCCTGTTACAAAAGTGTTGTTAAGTTTTTGACAGGGGTATGGTAAGGGTGTCTGGAAAAGGTTCTTTGTTTTGTGGGTTTTTGAATTTTTTTGGGCTTTGAAAATTATGTTGGGTACCCAATTGTTTGGGGGGTCTTTTTTTTTGTGTTTTGTGTAGGGGTATTACAATGTTCTTTATTTCTGTATGTTTTTCCCCCCTTTTTGTTGTCCCCCTGCTGTACTGGTTGTATATATTTATACAATAATCTAGGCATTTTCTTACTTTTAAGTTGTATGACATTAACCTAGGCATTTGTAAATTTTTTTACTCTTCTTTTATTTTCTTTATTTTTTGATTGATTTTTGCACATTTAATCTTTTTTGTGACATAAATTATTTTTCTTTTGGGTTGCTGCTTTATTGATTCTTTTATTACAAATTTCTGTTGTTTTCCCCTTTTTTTGAAGGTTGATTTTGAATTATTATTTTTCTTCCTTTTTCTTTTTTTTTCCTTTCTTTATGATGGATGTTTTTGGTGGTGTGGGTTGACTTTTTTTTTATTTGACATTTTTTATTTTGATACATATAATTTTTTTCTTTATGGTTCCTTTGTTTGGGTAGTGGTTTACCCCTTTTTCTTATTATGGGTTTAAGTAGTACTTTTTCTTTGTCGCCTAAATTGTTAAAAAATTATCCACAGATTCCCTCATTTACCACCACCATTTCACTATAGACCCCCCTACAATTTAAAATTCACTCGACACTTACCCCTCTTACCACTGTTGACCCCGTCATCACACTTTAACACTACCAAATCTTTCACATTTCTTACAATTTTAAATTCACCGACCACAAACCCTATTCCCCCTACTTACCCTAATTTAACCCCTTTAAGACACCATACGAAATCCTTTTTCCCCAAAATTTTTTTACCATTGACCATGCCCATAAATTTCCCTCTTTTAAACCCCTATTACTCCTTTTTTCCCAAAAATTTTTCCCAAAATTTTCCTCATTACACCCCGACCACGTTGACCCCTATTTCATTTGTTTTTACCATAAATTTAAAAAAACATTACCATGTCACTACACCAATTTCCCCCTAAAATTTCCTTACTTGAAAACCCCGTTGCCCCCGTTGCCCTTTTACCACTCTTTAAAAAATCATTAAAAATCCTTTTCCCCAAAATTTCCTTACGATACTTGACCCTTCTTGCCATTGTTGACCCCTGGTTGCCGTTGAATTCGAACCCTCTTAAATTTATGACCCCCCCTATATCACTCCATTGTCACTAATAATTAACATTCCCCCTTTAAATTTTAAGTTTTCCGAATGAGGAGGAAATACCACCCCCCTTCCTCATCACCTGTTCAGAGATAGAACCACCTTTACTTAGACGACCCATCACAAACCCCCTTGTTTTATACATTACTCCCCGCTTACAATTCATTAGCCCCCAACCAAATATCCAACCCCGGAAGAAAAAACCCCCACATTTTTTATAAAATTCAAGTTAACAATTTAAAAAAAAATTATTCCAACCCTGAGTAAACCAGATCCCACCAAGAAAAAAGCCAACCCGCTACAAAATTCTTCTAATTACAATGCCAAACCCACCCCCCCTACCCCCCCCCCCCCCCCCCCCCCCCCCCCCCCCCCCCCCCCCCCCCCCCCCCCCCCCCCCCCCCCCCCCCCCCCCCCCCCCCCCCCCCCCCCCCCCCCCCCCCCCCCCCCCCCCCCCCCCCCCCCCCCCCCCCCCCCCCCCCCCCCGGGGGGGGGGGGGGGGGGGGGGGGGGGGGGGGGGGGGGGGGGGGGGGGGGGGGGGGGGGGGGGGGGGGGGGGGGGGGGGGGGGGGGGGGGGGGGGGGGGGGGGGGGGGGGGGGGGGGGGGGGGGGGGGGGGGGGGGGGGGGGGGGGGGGGGGGGGGTTTTTTTTTTTGGGGGTTAACTTTTAGGAAAAAAATTAAACCAAAAAACTAAAACCGGGGGTTTTTTTGGGAAAAGGGGTTCTGGGGAAAAATTTCACCTTACCGCCCCCCACTAGCGATTTCCACCTTTTTTTTGGGGGTTTCCAAACCCAAGACGCATAAAAAAATGGCGACTGTATTTCGGAGTGTACAACCAAAGAGCAACCGGCTTTTTTGTGCGTCTGTTGTGGCAAAACGACTCCCTTGCAAAAGAATTCATAAGGAAATGTTTTCTTTTTATGCTGATAAAGGGTGTGCCCCCTTAAAGGCAGGGGTAGCTGGGAAGAAAAAATTTTTTTCCGGGGCCTCTAAATTGTTGATGAAATCGATCTGGTCGCCCGTTGAGATTGCAACAGAAGTCCGTGCGGGGGTGGAGGAGATGATTTGAGGTGACAGGCGAGTAAGATTAGAATCTGTAGCATCTGCAGTTGGGTGCTCACGTGGTTCAGTAAAAAGATAATGCATGATCGATTGCAATTTAAGAAAGTGTGCTCAAGGTGGGTCCCCAGACAATTGAAGGAGGAAACAAAATGAACCGATCTGGCCTGTCCTTGCATCATCTCTGTCGATACAAAGATGAAGTAGAAGACCTGCTGAACGGGTTGTTACTGGGGACGAATCATGGGTGCATCACTAAAAGCCCGAATCAAAGCTTGCTTCAATACAATGGTAACATCCGTCTTCGCCTTGTGCCAAAATTCAAGGTTATGTCATTAGCAGGAAGGTTATGCTTATGGAAGGTTATGCTGACAGTGTTATGGGATTGTCAAGGAGTTTTTTTTTAACCAATTTTAAGAAAAAGGTGACATGTGAATTCTGAATCGTACTGTGAAGTTTTTATCGATACTTCTTTATGAAATCGAAGAAAACGTCCAGGACCGCTGACCAAAGGAGTGTTGCTTCTTTATGACAATGCCAGACCACATACGGCTCGATTAACTCAGGAGAAAATTAACCAGCTAACGTGGGAAGTTCTGGACATTCACCCTTCCCCCGACTAGCGATTTCCACCTTTTTGGTCCACTGAAAACCCACCTTGGCGGGAGACATTCGCGAATGACGCCGAAGTTGAATGTGAAGTGAAAACGTGATTTGGAAAACAGAGCACGCAGTGTTGGTGGAAATCATGTTGAGAAATAAAGGGACAATTTAAGTATAAAAATAATTTTTTTTCAAGCTGTTATCATATTTAATTATTTTTTCTACAGCCATTTGTGACTTTCTTATTGCTTCCCTTCGTAAATATTCACTGTAAAGGGAAAACATTTTTGGGGAGGGCCAGACATCTTCCTTCCTGGATTGGGTGGCATTAACTACTTTAAATGTAAATATTTATGGCAAGCTTGATGTTTCCAGTACATATCTTCTTTTTACAAATCTAAGGGCTTTCATGCAGTTTGGGGAAATTTATCATGTTGTTAGTTGCAATCCTTTACAAAAAGCAGTAACTCCAACATTTTTAGGCCAGTTTGTGATTTCTGGGCAAGTTTCGTTCAATAGTTTGCTACTGCTTCCTGAACGACTACACCCCCATACCATGGTATGAAAACCACCCAAGGCGGTCTGCTTCCAAATCGCCCGTAGCTATGCTTCGAACGCGGTTTGAGGGATTAGGAATTGTATTCGTAGTTCCTTTGCCACTTAGCCGGCATGCGGACATGTCTTTAAAACATAATAAGTTTCCCAGAAAGCGGTGTGGATATTCTTCTTCTGCGTTCATCCGTGTCTTTTTTTTTTTTTTGGATTGCGTTGTGCCTGTTTACAGCAGAGCTGCGTTCTTGTGCCGTTAGGCCGACACATCCGATTCGCGGGGGGTTTGTTGACCGGGTTAACCTTCCCGGGGGCTGTGGATATGTGAATGTGAGGGTCATCACATTTTCCAGACCTGAGTGCACGGAGAGATAGGTGGTCAGTCTCCCCATGTGGTAGCGAAAGGCAAAAAGCTGACACCATACACTCGTCGGACCGTTCTCATATCATTGTCAGTGGAATGTCCTAACCATTACTCTAATTTGAGCCGTTTTTTTGGGAATCG